>JABUQX010080801.1:0-7500 GCA_015478945.1 Trachelipus rathkii
TCATACTCAAGAAGTAAGCAAAAACGCTAAAGGGAAAATTTGGGAAAATAAGAGATTTGGGAAAATTTTAATAAAAAGGAATAGTTATAAAAATTTAAATTCAGAGATTTGGATAAAAATAATAATAATAAAAAGGAAAGAAAAGTAATCAAAACGTAGAAATTGAAAGAATAAAATTCATTACGATAAATGTCTCATAGAGAAAAAATCTCGTTATTATTAAAATCGGAAATTTCACTTAGATAGTAGGTTATAAGTTATTGCCTCGTCAATGAAAAATGAGAACCATTTTTTATTGATGCTAAAACTTAAATATAGATCGTAAAAAACGTAGAAAATCAAAGGTTGAAAATAATAATTAAAATTCAAAATCTAAATACTTGTCAATATTTCATACGTGAAATTTGAGTTTTCAAGAGTCATCATAAAAGTGATTCTTGTCATAAAAGTATTATTGTAACATTCCTCCCGTAAATATTATAACTGAAAATTACTCTTTATATATATATTTATTAAAATATATATATAAAATTATAAATATTTATTTAGAAACAATAAAAAGTCGCCTTAATAGTTGGTCACGTGATCATAGAATTTGCCTCATAAATGAGACAAAATCAAAAATGCAAATTTCAATAGCATTTATTGAAAATATTCAAATTAAATATTTATAAAGCATAAATCATATATTTTATGGTTTTAAATCATCAATGTATGATATCCATATACATATATATATATATATATATATATATATATATATATATATATATATATTATATAATTATATATATATATATATATATATATATATATATATATATATATATATATATATATAAATCATCAATGTATGATATCCATATACATATATATATATATATATACATCTATAATTTTCTTGTGCAAAATAATAAAATTAAATGTTCGAAGTTTAGCGAGTTTCTGAACTTTGTGTAACTTTCACTCCGCGATTTCCGTGCATGATAAATTGTAACTAGTGGTTTTGGTAAATTTTAGTTTCCCGATTGGTGGTGGAGCAAATATATTAGAAATCCCCAGACAGAGGCTTCACCCCTGTCTTGTAGTAATAATTTGTTTCCAAGAAGTAAACATTTGCTTATTAGGTTTCTTTCTGTTTTCCTTGTTTTCTGCACAGAAACGAGAAACATTAGGAACCTAAAGTAAAAGTTATTACATTGGAAATTTGTCTTTCTTCTGAGCTTTGCATTTCAGAGATTGGAACGATTCTGACAAATAATAATTATTGTTTGGTAGTCATTACATTAATAATAATTAGTTATTATTATTAAATTTTATTATGTAATTATTAGTTATTATTATTATTATTATTATTATTATTATTATTATTATTATTATTATTATTATTATTATTATTATTATTATTATTATTATTATTATTATTATTATTATTATTATTGCTTTCATAGTACTAATTATAGAAAGTCTTAGTAGTGTACTGTTATTGTTACCGTTATCACAACAAAATTGTTGTTATTATTGTTTCATTATCTTCGGAAATTGACTAGAGTTTTTTTCATCTTTGTCCACTTCCGAAAATCATATATATTTTCCCAACATTCGAAAAATTATAACTACATCTTCTACCCTAAAACCGTAGACATATTCGGAAATTCCCCATAACTTGGTCATGGTATAATAAAACTTTCAAAGTATTAAAGCGACTTCCGATAGAAAATAAACTTAGTAATTTCAATAAAGAAGTATATTAGGGTAATTTCAATTAAATTTATAACATACGGACAAAACTTTTTCGTCCGAAAATCATTCATAAATAAGAACTCAGTTCTTTTTTAATGGGCATTCGGTCTATACTATAGCAGTATATTACAGAGTCAATAATTAGTCTTCATTCAGTTGTAGTATTATATATATATTTATAAGTTCCTGGTCCACCGAGTCACCGAGTATATATATATAACAAAGTTTTATAATTCACTATTCATTGGCTACCTTCAAACTAATCGAGCGAAAGTGGTAACGCGCGAGATTTGTTTGGAAGTAGGAAAAAATGTAGATTGGTGATCTGGTCTTCATTAGCCCAGCTACTGGGACTGAGGTCATAATCCCACAGATTATATATATATATATAATATATATTATATATATAATATATTATATATATATAGTATTATATATTATATATATATATATATATATATATATATATATATATTATAATTGATATTATATATACATATATATAGATATATATATATATATAAATAGTATATATATATATATTATATATATTAATATATATATATATTATATTATATATATATATAATTATATATATATATTTATATATATATATTATATATATATATATATATATATATATATATATATATATTTATACATATAATATAATATATATATATATATTAATATATATATAGTATATATATATATATTATATATTATATATATATATATATATATATATATATATATATTTATATATATATATATATATTGTATTTATATATATATATATATATTATTATATATATATATAATATAGTATATAAATATTATTATATATATATATAATATTATATATATATTATTAATATATATATATATATATATATATATATAATATATTATTAATATATATATCTATATTTATATTTATATATATTTATATATAATAATTATATTATATACTATATAATATATATATATATAATATGATATATAATATATATTATATATATATTATTATATATAATATATATAATAAATATATATATATCTTCTTTTCTTTTTCTTTTTTCCTCTCCAGGAAGGATTTTTTATCCTGTCAGCCGCGCAAGCGTCTTTCTCCAGACATCCCTTTCTCCTGCACTATTTCTCTTCTCTTTAGCACTCTCATTTTTGGTAGCTGACATCTTTTCCAGAGAGTTCTCCACCGACTCCGCCCATCTCTTCTTCGGTCTTCCTCTTGGTCTTTTGACATCTGGTGTTTATTTAATTTTCTTTTCGGCATTCTGTCCTGCCTCCCATCCTGTCTCCAGATGTCCCCCTACCATTAATTCCCCACCACCATCTTCAGTATCAATCCTTCTTACCCTATATCTTCTCTAATTACTTCATTCCTATTCTGTCTCTTCTACTCTTTCCAATCATAGTTCTTAATACCCTCATCTCCGCCGCTTGTATTCTACTCTCCTCTCTTCTCGTTGTTGTCCATGTTTCCGCTCCGTACAGCAGCGTCGGGGTCAGTATACTGTTAAAAATCACTTTTTTAACCTCTATTCCGATGTTTTTTATCTTTCATCATGGGTATACGCTTTCATAACTAATCATACTTTTCCATTGTCGCGTAATCTCTCCACTTCATCCCCTTTCTGCAACCATCCTCCGAGATAATTGGCAGGTTATTTACCGCCTTCACCTCCCCCTCTCTCACCATCATTCTCACCCCTCCTCATTTCCTCCGTTTATTGTTAATATCTCTGTCTTCTGTAAGTTCATCTTCATCCCTGCTTCCTCCAACACTCCCCGTAAACAACTCCACACGTCTCGAATGTCTCTCTCTCTCGCTCCAACATGCAAGATCGTCCGCATATCCATTATGTCCCCCTTCAAATTCTCCCAGTCTCTCCTTCCTTATCACCAAGTCTAAATATAATATAAACAGCAGTGCGAATAAAACATCCCTGCTTCCCCTGTTTTACTCAAACCATCTATCCGTTCCGGCACTCAGTTCTAAGCATTACAACTGCATTTTCTCATCCATACTTTCTATTGCCTCTTTATTTTACCGCTCACTCATAATATATATTATAATATTATATATATATATATATTTATATATATATATATATATATATATATATATTATATATATATATATCATATATATATATATATTAATTATATAATATATATATAATTATATATTTTATATATAATATATATATATATAATTATATATATATTAATATATAATAATATATATATATATATATATATACAAATTATATATATATAATAATATTATATATATATATTATATATATAATACTATATCTATATATATATATAATACCGTATATATAATATATTTATAATATATATATATATATATATATTATATATAATATATATATATATTATATATATATAATTATAATGCATTTATATATATATATATTATATTAATATAATATATATATATATATATAATATATATATATTATATATTATATAATTATATATATATATATATATATAGTATAATTCATCCATTTTTAAGATAGATAGAAGAGATGGATAGATAGAAAGGAAGACTGGAAGAGTTGGACTTGAAAAAATTTACAGTCGCTATTCAACACATAAATGCTCAAAATTACAGTTCGTCTTATTTAGAAGTATATCCTGATATAGAAAAAGTATATTTATATCAACAAACAATTAGTCGATAAAGGATATGCAAGGTGGTCTGATTATGTGTCCTGTGAAGAGAAATAAGAATTAAAGTCTGGTGTCCTTTTTTTTTCTTTTATATATAGCTATATATATTTTTTTTTTTTTTTTTTGCATGAAAACAAGATTAAAACAAAGATTTTTAGTTAAATAAAGTTTTGGGGGGGGTAAGTTTTAAAGAGGAGGGAGGGGAGAGGGAGGAAAGGGAGGTGTGGGAATAGATATAAATTGATATAGGTTTTATCCTTTTATATTTTTATTGTTTTATATTATCATTTTAACCTTTTTATTGTTGGAGAATTTTTAAATAAATAATAAGTAAATAAAGGTTTTTAATAGATAATTAAGTTTTAACGGGAATTTTAAAGGAAAAGGAAAGGAAGGGGGGGGGGGGGGGGAAGGGGGGAAGGGGGGAGGAAGAGGGTGGGGGAATAGATATAAACTGAGAGTGTTTTAACCTTTTATTGTTTTTATATTATTTTAACGTATCTTGTATTGTTATTGTGGGTTGGTGAGCGGGGTGGTAGCTCTAGGTGGTGGGAAGCACCTAAGGTGGGGGGTCCCGTAAAGCGTACAGCCTGATTGAGTTATATATAGAAGTAGGGAAAGATGGGGAGGAGAGTGGTAATTAGGATGGGGTGTATGAATGTGAGAGGGGTAAACGAGGATTTGAAGAGGGAGGAAGTGGGGTTGATGTTTGAGGAAAAAAGGCTGGATGTGTTAGGCGATAACAGAAACTAGTTGAAGGGGAAAGAGGGATGTTGGATTTCGGAAATACAAGGGTATGGTTCGGGGTGAGCGAGGAGTGAGGCCGAGAGGGGGTGGGGGAATAGTTATGAGGAAAGAGATGTGGGCCAAGGTGAGATTGTGGTAAACATCAGGTGAAGTTCTAGGTATTACTGTGGGTAAAAGGTGAAATCGGGGGGGACATGTGGGTTTTTATTTTGCCATATGCACCAGTGGATGGAGCGAGAGGAGGGAGAGAGAAAGATTTTTGGGGAGAATTGAATGAGTGTTGGGAAAGTTTTGGGGTAAAATGAAAAAATTTGTCTATTGGGAAGATTTGAAAATGCGGGGTGGGAAGGAGGAGGTAGGAAGAATAAATAGGACTTTTTGGGTAGCGGGAGAGGAATGATAATGGAGAAAGTCTGATAGAGTTATGTGTCGAAAGAAAGAATGATATGGGGGAAATCTTTGGTTTAAAAAAAAATGATACATCATAAGTATACAATGGAAGAGTGGATAACGGGGGGGAAGGCGATACTAGATTATGTGTGTGTAAATGGGAAAGATAGAGGTAGATTATTAGATGTAAATGTGTTTAGAGGGGCGGGGAGGGGGATATCGGATCACTATTTGGTGATTGCCAGGAAAAGGGTGGGAGGAGAGGTGACGGTGAGGGAAAGGGGAGAAAAGAGGAGAGTGGAAGTGATAAAGGTGGAAAAATTGGAGGAGATAGTATGTAAGAGGGAGTTTAGGAGAGGTATGGAGGACAGGTGGAGAAACGTGAGAGGGACGGGGATTGGGGAGGTGGAGGGGGAGTGGAAGAGATTTAGAGAGGCAGTATGTGAAGAGGCTAGAAGGGCATGTGGAGTAAAAAGGGTGGGTGCAAGCAAAGGAAAGGGAGTGAATGGTGGAGTGAGGAGGTGAAGGAGGTGGGGAAAAGGAAAAGGATGGGGCTTATTGGTGAAATGGTTGGGAAGTAGGGGAGAAGTAGGCTGGGAGATATATAGAGGGTTAGAGTGGACACGCAAAAGAGGGGCTGTGGAGAGGACGAACGAGAAGAAGACAAGAGGAATGGGTGTAGAAAATTTGACGGAAAATTTTGAATCGGGGAGTAAGATGTTCTGGAAAGAGGTTAATAAAAAGGAAGAGGAAGGAGGGGTTGGGGAGAGGATTAAGGAGGAGAGGGGGATTGGATAGGAGGAGAGGATAGGGTGAGGAAGAGGTGGGGAGTATTTTAGTGGACTATTGAATGAAGGGGGTGGGGTAGGGGAGGTAGATATGCAAGAGGTGAGGATGGGAAACGAAGTGGGGAGGGAGGGGGAGGATGAAATACAAATGGAGGAAATTATTAGGGCATGAATAAAGGAAAAAAAGGGAAGTCCGCAGGTCTGGATGGAGTGAGAATGGAAATGTTGCAGAAGGGAGGTATAGGGGTGGAGGAATGGCTGCATAGGTTATATAACATATGTTGGAGGAGTGGTGTGGTTCCACAGGATTGGGAGAATGGTTGTTTGGTTCCCCCTGTATAAAGGGAAAAGGGATAGGATGGAATGTGGAAATTATAGAGGTATATGTCTTTTAAGTGTGGTAGGGAAAGTGTTACGGAAGAATATTGATTGAGAGAGTAAGAGGTTTAACGGAGGGGAGAATAGGAAAAACAAGGAGGATTTAGGGAGGGAGAGGGTGTGTGGACCAAGTGTTCACACTAAAGATGCTTGTGGAGAAAAGTATTAGGAAAGGGAAAGTGTATGGATGTTTTTTAGATTTAGAGAAAGCCATATGATAAGGTGAATGGGTGGAACTGTGGAGGTGTTTGGATGGAAACTGTGTGGGGGGTAATTTTAGGAAAGGTATTGGGCTTTTTTATGGAATAGTAGAATGTGTGTGAGAGTGTTAGGAGGGGAGAGTGAGATGTTTGGGACGGGTGTGGTGGATTGAGGCAGGGGTGTGTAATGTCGCCTGGCTATTCAATTTGTTTATGGAGAGTGTTTGCAGAGGAATGGTGAGGGAGGGGAGGGGGGTGGAATTGATGAAAGGGAATGATAGAAGGGAAGTGAACATGATACTGTTTGCGGATGATACTGCCTAGGTGCCGAAGAACCGCGGGAAGGGCTGAGGTATTGGTGAGTGAGTTTGAAGAGAGGTGTGTGGAAAAAGGGGCTTAATAAATCCAGGTAGAGTAAAGTGGTTAGTGTTTTGAGCGAGAAGGAAAGTGAGGCGGGGGAGGGTTAGAGGTTAGAGTAGGGGGTGTAGTAATGGAAGGAAGTAAAGATTTTTAGATATTTAGCGGATGGA
>JABUQX010080802.1:0-5000 GCA_015478945.1 Trachelipus rathkii
TGTTGAATGTGCTGCGAGTTATGATAAGAGATATCAAAAGGGTCTTGATTTTTTATTTTTTTTTTTTTTTTTTTTTTTTTTTGACATATTACCCGACGGCATTTAGGTGATGTCACAACAGGGGTGTGGCCTTTTTTCAAGGAGGGGGCCGAAAATAAAACAGGAAAACCCCCAAGCCTAACGCAAATCTTTTAGGTGAGCGCAGACGTGGGTTTAAAGAAAGGAAGATTAAATACAGTTGGAAAAACAGGAAGGGCAAGGAGTTTCCACAGAAGCAGAAGTGGCTGGAAAGGGGTAGGCCACCACAACGTAACGAGTCTGGATTTTCGATGCTCAACGCAAAATCATGACGAGAGCATGGCACCCCTTGTTTTACGAGGGCGACGAAATGGAGGTGGAATGCGAGCGGCAACTAACCCTGAGCACTCTACCGTTCGTAGTACTATAGGAAATAGAGATAGCTGGGGCCAGCGCCAACGTCCACGTCGCGGGATATGAGGGTCAAGAGAGTTGTGAACAGTAGGGGACAGTTAATAAAATCTCTTAGCTTAGACTCAACTCTAATCCAAGAAGGGTGGAGCCGGAGCCCCCCAGATGTGAAGAAAGTACTCCAAGCAAAGGGCGAATAAGGGCCCATCTATTAATGGACGTAAGTCTGTGCAGAAGAAAAATTGCCCTGCAACCTGAACCAGAAACTCCAGCTTCTTTGTGAGGCACTTAGCAACATTGTGATATGAGGTTTTCCAAGACATTTTTTGTTTTATAGTTCAGCAACCCAAACGTGTTTACTCGGGTGTCAAAAGCAGGTAGAGTAAGACTAAATTGAACCAGTATCGAAAAAGATATAGTAGGAAAGTTAGGAAGGTGTTTTTTGAGAGGGAGATGTAGAAATTGAGTTTTCAAAGAGTTGATTTCACAAGGTTGCGGGTGGCCCCAACGGGAAATCATCCAGGGTCGGCAAAGAATGATATCGGAATAGCTGAAGACGAGAGCACTCTAGATACAAAAGAGGGAGCAGATTTGAAAACGAGTGGAAGAATGGAGAGTTGAGTCGTCGCTAAGAGTGAACAGAGTTAGAAGTACAGCTGAGGAGGTCGTTGATGAAAAGTAAGAATAAAGTTGAGATAAAACAGACCTGAGGAACATACCACAATTAACAGGAGGAAGAAGAAAGTCGCTCCATTCAACGAGTGCTGATGATGGAGACGACAGAAAAGAAAACTTGACACGAGTAAGCCACAAGAGAAAGCGAGGTAAACCCAAACGGATATGGGAGGGTTAGAAGTGTAGCCGAGCGCATGCATATCTCGATAAAAGCCTTTTGATCATGTCGAGCGAACAGCACCCCAGACTCCCATAGTCGTTAAGGGCCAGAAGACCATAAATCAGTTAGATAGGATAGTATGTCACCAGTTGACCTAGAGCGTCGAAAGCCATACTGGTGATCTGAAAGAAGGGAATTTTAGAGCATTTACAACTGGATCTAACATCGCAGAGTACTTCGCGATCAATATCATAGAAAGGATTGGAGAGCATTTACAACTGGCTTCTAACATCGCTGAGTACTCGCGAATCACATATCATAGCCATGATGATGACGAACTTACATGCCGCGAATGCAACTGAAAGCGCCTTTTCTTGTGGCGGTATTTTTCCTTCAATGGAAAGGATTTCTAATGCTTGCATCATTCGTACAAAGTGCCCTTAAAAACTCTAATGCACTTGTGTTGTTCAGAACATCTGGTCTGGCATAGGCTTGGGATGTTTGGCATTAATTTCCTTCTCAAGACCGACTCGCGAAAAAACGTAATAATGTCCTTTATAGTTTCTACAGTATTGCGGATTTCTGGTATTGTGTTCAAATCATTTACTACTAGATTTTATTTGTGTGAAGAGCAATGAAAGAACAATGCTTTTTTATACTTTATCCGCAATATTGTTTGGACACCTCCTTCTTTGCCACACATCGTAGAACAGCCATCGAAACCCAGGCCCACGCTCGGGATCAAGTTCTTCGGTCGTGACAAATCGTCAATGGCTTTCGCAATGGTTTGTTTTTGCGTCAATCGCTTTGCGTCAATCGCTTTCAGTTCTACAAAGCCATCGGACTTTTTGACGAAATAACGCAACCCTATGGATAATTCTTTCCACAAATATCAGCGGTTTCATCTGCTAATAAGCTATACGCGCACGCTTCCTTTACCTTATTAACGATGTCTTCCTTTATAGTAGACCACATAGATAAATGATCTCATTATGAATCTGAACTGATTGGTATGTGGCTTTTTGCCCTTTTCAAATGGTTTTCAATGTACTGATCTCCGGCATCTATTCGTAAGCAGACACAAATCTTGCAAGACTCCTCATCATGATGCTTACCCCGAAGCGGTAAATCGCGCGCACCAGAAAATATCACACATGAAATTATTGAGGATAATACTTTTTTTATTTTTTCTATGATTTTCTTAGAATGCTGGTTAATTTTGGATGTTAACCGCACGTCCTGTGGAAAATCTTGCAAGCTTCAACAGCAGTTTTTTTATGCCTGAACTTTTCTGTTCTGCATGTCCCTCTAACAAAACACCGTATGAGCACTTTTATATTTATTGAAAGGTCTTATATTAAGAGCCTAGGACTCCTCTGACCGAATTTTAATTTGGTGGAATAAAATAAAATAAACTTGCAAAATGCTCCCTTTAGGTGCCTGCAGTATGTTAGCCAAGTAAATAAGTCTCCAACCATTCATATTGAATTTCTTCTTTAAGTGGGTAGCATCTTCAAAAAATTATATGGTCTAGGTGGAAATCCAACACTCTATTCAGTAACTGGTTTCTTTTTCTCAGTCTGAAATCATAGATGAACCTTGATCACAGAGCGTATCTACACATGTCCTTTTGTGACTGTCAATGCTGACTGAAAACGCTGCTCGATCTGGACCCATAACTTGACTCGTTCGAGGTGCTGGCCTGGTTGTGGTTCTTCAACCGATGCGAAATTTTATGCGAAATAGAGGGAGTTGCTCTTGGGAGGAGTCTTAGTTGACCATTATTTGGAGATTTTTCTCGTTTGTCACCTGCTACATTTTCCATTTTATGCTGAGTTCTTCCTTTTCAAATTTACTGCAAACATATATATATTATATATATATATATATATGAGTATAGTAATAAGTATATATTATTAGGGTATATATATATATATTATTATATATTATATATATATAGCTATATAGTATATAGTATAGTATAATATATTATAGTATATAGTACTATATATATATATAGTATATAATATATATACTATATATATACTGTAAATCTCTGTCACAAATGGTCATAGGCTAATAATTTTACTAACATTAAGATGATTAAGAAAAAATTAAAATTTAAGTAACAATGTTGAAAACCATTAATTTCTGTGTTGTAATGAAAATAGTTTTTTAAAAATTGAAGCTAACCTCATATGGAAAGTAAGATCATGTTTTACAAAATTCCTACTTTAAGAAGTAAATAACAACATTTTATTTTAATATTTAAAGTAAAACGTACGTGCCAAGGAATCTCCTAATATCCATGATCTTATGAAATTAACTATAACTTTACACTGAGGCGGTGTTAAATTATAGAGTGGCGTCACGGAGTGATAATTTCAATGTACTTTGAACCTTAAACACTTAATAAAGAATTGAAAATCCGACTGAACACAAAATCTAGAATTTATATTATACTTATCAACCTAAAAACATAGATAAGAAAACATCACATTCTTATCTACAAATTAACGAGCATATAATGAGTGGAGAATCCTCGTATCGGCAAGAGAAATGTAGAAAATGACGATTACAACTAGCCTTCGCCAATATATATATATATTATATATTTATATATAATATATATTTAATATATTAGTAGGTATATATATATAGATATATATAATAGTATATATATATATATATATATATATATAGTATCATACTATATATAAACTATAGTATATATATATATATATGATATATCTAATATATATATAACTTATATATAATAGACACTATATTATAATATATATATACTATATAATATATATATATATATATATATATATATATATATATATATATATTTTATATAAATAATGTAGATATATACAAAAATATATATATAAATATAATATATTATATTATATATTATATATAGTATATATATATATCGTAAACGTACTTCAACGGCCACCCGAAACGGGACGTTGGATCAAAAAAATTCGCAGTTAGACTCTATAAGAGAGTAAACCTTCTAGGGGGGGCAGCTACCCCCCCTGCGCCCCCCCTGACGACGCCCATGGGCTTGGGGCCAACGAAGGAAAGATCAAGATGTACAAATACTATATATATAATATATAGTATAGTATATATATGTATATATATTATATATATATATATAGGACCTTAAATAAACCATGGTCCTCAAAATAATTTTGTATTGGAGAGGTTGGTAATAATTTTTTATTTTAGGTAAAGAAAAATTAAAAAATTTATTTGCTATAAAAAGAACTTACTTTTTTTATTTTTTGTGCTTTGTTTATTTCCAATTCATTTTATTTAATTTTTTAATTTATTTCAACGTAAATATTTATATTTGTGTCCACATGAGTGTTGTATATAGGTATACATAATATATATATATATATATATATATATATAATTATATATATATATATATATATATATATATATTTTTTAATAAAAAATATAAATATATATATATATATATTATATTTATATATATATATATATATATATATATATATATATATATATAGATGGTCAGATTTTTTAATGCTCACAGTATGTAGCTAGAGAACGGCAGGTCCTGCAGTAAAACAAATTATATATTTGGAATCAGCCGAAAATTCTAGGAAGGGATTTAACTTTTTTTTTTGTTTTTTTATTTTTTTTTTGAAGTAAATTTTTTTTTTTGGTTTGTAAATTTTTTTTTTTTACATAA
>JABUQX010080802.1:12500-50000 GCA_015478945.1 Trachelipus rathkii
CGTTTCCATTTCAGAATACTTCAGCTTCGACTTTGCACAGACAAATATTAAACCTGTAAAAAAACAATATTTTAATAAAAATTTATACTCCGCTCCTTCAATACTTGTTCATGCTCCAACTTTGTTGAATTAACTTTCCATCTTACAAAAAAATCTTTTCTTGGAGAAAAAATTTGTTCCTCAGACACGCATCCGCTCAGACTCCGCTGCTGGCTCCGGCTCAGCTACGGCTTTATCCATCGACTTTCGGTTCATATTCAAAGAAGAGCTCGCTCCGACTTTGCAGAAGTTTTTTTACATAAATTAATTTGCTTTAAAATATTTTTAACTTTACCTCGCTCTCCAGACTTTCTTTTTCAAAATTTGCTTCAGTCTCCAACTTTGTACAATTAATTTATTTATCTAGAAGAAAATTTTTCTGACAAAGAATTGCTCATGCAAATCCGGTCTCCGGCTCCGACTTTCGTTTCTCATTTTCAGATAGTCAGCTCCGATTCTGCAGAGTATTTTATCCCTGCAAAAACATATTTTTTTTAAAAAAAAGTATTATACTTTCGGCTCCGAACCTTACTGAGCTACTTTTCAACAAAAGGAATAAATTAGTTAAAAGATAGACTGAATAGATAAAGAGAGTATAAAATTTATCTTTTTTATGACTCGGCTGGTGGCTCCAGACCCGCTTTTCATTACGAAAAAGTTCAGCTTTCCGACTTTGCAAGAAAGTTATTTTCTTTTACCGTGCATAAATATACAAGTTCTTTAATATAAATTTTATAATTGGTTCTGGCTCCGGCTCTGTTATCGGCTCCTTTTCAAATTGTTCAGCTCCATCTTTGCAGAAATATTTTTACAACGCAAATAATTTCTGTTTAAAAAATTTGATTTTTCGGCGCATCTAATCGTCGATCTAGCTCCTGGCTCTGACTACAGGTTTAATATGATTGCGAAAGAGCCTAATCTTGGGTTGTGTTTGCGAAAAGGAAAAGTAGCAATTATCATATCGAAATTAAAACCTAGAAAGATCTCTGGAAAGTTGAATTGCAATTTCCAACCTGGAAATGAAATCTTTTAGTTTGACACGGCCTTAGTAAGAAATTTCCTGTATCGTTAAAACCACTTGTCGGAATTCTTGAAACAATAATTACATCCATGGATGCTATAGAGGAGGGAATTTTCTAATAATTAAGAGTAATTGAAAAAAAAAAAGTGAAATTGTTTTTATTTTGTACTTAATAAACAGTAAAGAGTAAGAGATCTTGGGTCGAAGTACAGAGCTTCCCACCTTCAAAAGTCCCAAAATGTTTTATCATGTGGAACATTTTAAATTTTTTTTAATGAGATATCTAAATCAATACTTGTTACAACAAGTAAAAACTCGATTTAGTAGGTGGCGAAGAGAAAACTGTTTGGTGGAATAGAGAGATAAGAGAGAAAATTAATGAAAGGCGTAGATGTTTTATAAAATTATTCAAAGGGTAGTAAAAGGGAAGATGATTTAGAAATTTATATGGAAAATAGAAATGTAACTTAAACCAGTCAAGAGAATAGGCAAAATGGAAGGCAGAACATTAATGTTAGCAAGGAATGAGTATTAAATAAGTTTTTTTAGCTTATAAATGTAAAAGTCAGAATAGGAACAATTGGTCCCTAATTAAATTGATGAAAATTTAAGTGAGTTCAGATAAGGAGTTTGGTCAACATTTCAATGCTTTATTTTGCTTTTCGTGTTTACTGAGGAAGATTAGATAATAGTTTGGAGACAATAGTTCTTGTATGCATGTAACAAATAGACCTACAGAATTTGAATTTGATGGAAAAGATATTAAACGTTTCATTAAGAATCATATTGAGCCAGTAAAGCTGCAGTCCCTGATGGTATATATGGTAGATATTCTTAAAGAGGGTAGTACCAGCATTGCAAAGGCATTGTATTTGATTTTTAGATGATCTATAACATTTGGTGAGGTACCAGTGACTGGAAAACAGCATAATGTGTGCCTATTTATAAGAAAGGTATAAGAACGATTGCTGAAATTATAGGCCAGTTTAGCTAAACATCTCTGGTGGAAAAGTAATTGAATGTCATAGAGAATTTTAGAAGATGAACAAGGTATGGTATGACTCCCGCAGCATTACGGTTTTCAGAAAAATAAGGGTAGGTCATGTCAAGAGCAAAACTTTTTAGAATTAGTGGAATAATTACTTGACTGCATTGACAAGAGAGATCCAGTTGATATTGTAAATTTAGACTTTAGTAAAGATTTTGATAAGGTTCCCACATACAGGCTGATGAAGAATTATTGCAATGTGGTATAGGTGGAGTGGTACAGTTTGGATTAAAGAGTGTTTGCGAAATAGAAAACAGTGTGTAACAACTAAATGGCAATAAATAAAATAAATCATCATGGGAAGTAGTGAAGAGTAGTGTCCCAGCAGGGCTCAGTTGGAGCTGAGACCACTATTGTTCTTCATATATATTAAATGATTTAGACAAGACTTAAATGCTAAGGGATTTGCTAGAGTTTGGCTGATGAGTAACCGAAAGTGGCTCTACGACATTTAGGATAGTGGAGATGTAAAAAGAGTCAGAAATGTCTCTTGGCACACACACACGTATATCTTTTAATGGCGTTCTATATTATATTGCGAAGAGAGGAGCAATAGTTAGGACTAGACAAGAGTTAAGGTTCTTCAGCACTAGTTAACGAGTGATAGTATAATCGAGTTTACTCTTGCGGAATATAAGATAAAGCGTCTCCTGGAGAGCGGGAAAGAGGCTTATTATTATGAGCACGATACGGGAGGACATAGAGAGTCAATAACCGAGGCGCAAAGATTTGTGTGATTATAAAAAGCATAATTGATAAGTAGCTAATCAGGGTGTTTGGAAAGCTTAGAAATAAGAAGCTAAATAAGAAAACTGCTGGGCAATAATAAGATTCGCAATGTTGTTTACAAGAGCAAGAAAGTTATAAGTAAAATGGTTTTAATAAATACTATGTTAGGCCAGTAATTAGAGTATTGTGCACAAGTTTGGGCCCTTATTTAAAGAACCAAGACTTTTAGATTTGCTAGAGCGAGTGCAAAGTAGAGCAAAACAAGGAAAATTTCTGGGTTTGAGGGTAAAGAGCTACGAGGAGAGGCTGAAGGGGTTAGGAATAGTTTCTGTAGAAAGGCGATTTCCAGAGGGGACATGATACAAGTTTACAAAATATTTACATCTATTGATTAAACAGACCAATAAATTTTTTCATAGTAGAGCATGGGACAGGTACCAGGGGCATAATAAGAAAAATTAAGAAGAAAGAATGCCATCTTGAAATATACAGAAAGCAATGCGATTCAGGTAGAATAGGGGTTTTAAAATTTTGGAATATGTCTGGCCCACAGGAGGTTGTTGAGTGTAATCTTGATTTGCAACATTTAAGAAGGTATTTGATAGGTATGGTAGATTCCATTCATTCGTAAAACATCAATGGCTCCGTCCATATCCATCCTTCGGCATCAGCAATTTTTGCTGGATTTATATCAACAGAATCTGGATTGAATCTTTTTTCCATCTATTTGGACTAGCTTTTGTAATTCCTATTCCCAACCTGGAAAAGATCCGAAGTTGGCGTACAACCAAAGACCAATCTCGCTGAAGCCCTGTCCGGCCCTTTAAAAATTATTTAATGGAGAAAAATGGGTTCGTGGCTGCTTACTCCCTGTTTCTGGAGAGACCGTCAAGCTTTCTCAATATCTTCCAATTTGGTTTTCCCCATAATCCTAATTCGCTCGACTGCGGACCTGGTAAAACTAGACCATGGGACATCCGGGAAGCCTTCTCAACATCTATGGAATGGTTCTTGGTGTCCTTTTTTTGAACCTGAAAAGCTTAACGACAATGGTGGAGAACTGGGATTACTATTACCTTAGTTTAGTTAAAAGTAAACAATGAGGAAACTTTTCCTTTTTTACAACATTGTTTCTTTACAACAGATCTATCAGGTTTCGGTGCTCTTCTATTTTGTCTACGTGCCAAATTACTCTGGATTGAAGGCAGTTCCCGCAGCGGTAGTGTTTTGAAAGTGTAACTATACTATTTTGCTCTCGATTTAATGATCATTGTAACCCATGCCTCTATTCCAGCGAACTGTCATTTTTCTCTATGCGATGAACTATGATTATTATACATAGCTGGTGATGAGCTGCCGTTTCTCTGAACGGCAACTTACTTCAACTAGCTATTATAAAAAATATTTTCCCCAAATTGGGGCTTAGCTCCCCATTTTTCTCCCACCAAAACCCAGCAGTGCTTTTTAAGAATAAAAGGTGATCGAAGAACTTGGCCACCTTCTTCCCAGCGTACCTAATCTTATAAAGGTTCGCCTATTCCTGTTACTTCACAAGTCAATTTCCTACGAATTCATTCTATGATGTGACCACTTAACATATGCCTCCACATATCAAACACCGACTACTTGAAAAACACTTGTCTCGTCGCTCGGTTGACTTATTAACGTTCATCTCCCTCAAAATCCTTAGGGCACTGATTCGAAAGTCCCTTTTACATCTAATGTTTCCTATGTTTCGAATCTCTAAGCTTTGACTATGGCTGTGTACGTGGTATGGTCAGGCCCTGCCCTTACTCAGCTGCAATCTGTTGGATTCCCATACAAAACAAAAGGCAATCCGTATCTCACTGGAATGCTTTTGATCGCCCACGAGTAAGGCTTGAAGTCGTGAAGTCTCAATGTGATGCCACTCTCGTCTTCGAAGAGAATACATTTCAGTGTACGCTACAGTTATCTTCGTTTTCAAACCCCAAATACACACGTCTGCCCCTCTGACACCGATTCTTCCTGCCAGGAGTGCCTCAGATTCCTAATTACTGTCCATTTGCGAACACGGTCGGTTCAAAACATCCTTAATTTCCTTAATATCCCTTTAAGGTGATTGCCTTTCGTGTAACGATGAAGGATACACTCACCTGGTTATTCCCGCCCCGAACCATTTTGGCTTGGCTGCTGACACTCTTCTCTCCAAATCTAAAGCCATTCTGCGGCCTTCGTTTTAAGGCATCATTGCCTGTCTCATTCCACAGTTCATGAGAGTTTACGTTTGCCAGTATTTAACTGATCTGCTCTAAAACCTGGGAAAACAGTGTGGGCGCATCTGCTGATCGCAACCGTTTTCCCGATACTCCCCTCATGCTTGATGGCTTCAATTTCAACAGGCAAGAATAATGTCTATAATGATTGCACTTTTCTCGAATTCTAATCCTTAAACAAGACCACTCTTATTTATCGTTCAGAGATTCGCTATCAGCGCGCTTCAAGCGCTTAAAACCCCTTATTAAAAAACGACTGTGCAAGCAATTTCTTTCTATTCTGCTCCATCCCCGGTTTTGAAAACAAGTTATTCTTGTGTTGGATCCCCTCTCATAGTGAGAGGTAACTGGCAGTGAAATCGGCTGACAGAGAGGCCAAAATGGCCACCATCTCATTTCGGAGCTGTTCCAGGTAGCTATACCTCCCGGATGCATTTCGACATAGTGCAACCTCCCATCACACACCGATTACTATCACTGGCTCTCCCGACAAGTTTTTTGATCTTATGGCAAGCAGCCTGCGATCCAAATGATTCAGAGAGGAGCGAAATTTAAAATATAAGCCGATCATCGGGGAGTGGTCTTCCTCCCAACTGACCGCAACTGCTTACAGAGGTGATACTTGCACGCCTCCATTATTGGCCACACTAATATCACTCAGTCCTATATGTTACGAACCCCTCCCATTTTGGCAAATTTGTCGAGTCATACCACCGCAATCTGTTCGCCATTATTCTTCATTGATTTGTTCCCAGCTGACTCTAATTCGTTGGCCGTCATTTTCCGTTCCTAACTTACACCAAACCGATCCATCAATACCTATCCAAAAGATGATCTTAATCCCATATCTTACTCCGATATCTTCCTCACCTTATCAGTCAGTAACTATTTTCTGTTCTACATAAGAAAGTCGAATGTTCTTCATAATATTTGATTTTGTTTCGTAATACTGAGAGTAACAAGAATGCAAGGTATGTACTTTTTTTAGGTTTAATGATTGCGAACCCAAATACTTCATGATTTCCTTTCTATTCAATATCTTTTTGACGTTTTGAAATATGTTTGGTTTTCCAGGACCCCCCATGGTGTTGTTTTTTTTTCAACCCAGTGAGGCCACTTTGTGAGCCGTGGCAGGATATACTCTCAAAAAAAAAAAAAAAAAAAAAAAAAAAAAAAAAAATGATATATATAATATTATATAATATTGATGATATATTATATTATTATATATATATTATATGATTTTTTTCATTCGTTGTAGTATATTTGATAATATATATAGATAATATATATATATATATATATAATATATATATATAGGGTAACGGATATATATATATATATTATATCTTTCGTCTTTTTTATATAAATATATTATATATATAATTATTAATATATATATATTTTACATATAATATTTATTATAGTAATCTCGTCAGACAGTATCCTATAACTTAAGTAATTTATTTTTCTTATATATAAAATTTGCGATCATGTCCTTCGCAACTAGCAACATGTCCTAGAGTAACGATTATTATTCTATGCCTTGTTTGTGTGGAGTTCTCTGTCCTTTTATCACCTGTGCCTTTTTTTTCTGTAGTTAATCTTAAAGAAGCAAAAAAAATAGTTTTACCACCACTGTTATTTTCCATGTGTTTGTTCATTTTTTTTGTTCAACGTTGATAAATCATATTTGGATTATCTGCAATGCTTAATTTGTTTAGTAATAGATTGTATTCGTTTAGTAATATGCCTTTTTATGTTATTTTTGTCAAGTTGATAAATATTGGATTATCTGCAATGCTTAATTGTTTAGTATAGATTGTATTCGTTTAGTATACTTTTTAGTTTATTCACAAATGTTTCACAATAATGAATTATTTAATAAGAAACTTTTTTTTTTTTTTCCAGATGGTTGATTCAAGTGTAATTTATTTAGAAGGAAAATTTTATGATGATAATTGTTTATTAGTTTCTGTTGAAACTCTTTTAGTATTATTTGTTCTTGAATGTTGTGAAAATTTAGATGTTGAAATAGTTTTTACTTCAAAAGGTGTAGAAAATGGTTCTATGCTAAAAATAAGGAAAATATTTTATAAAAATGTATTCAAGAAATTTGAAGAATGCCCTTCCATGATTAGAAACTGTTCATTGCCAGCACTCAAAGTAAGAAATGAGAATATTGTTGTAGTTGGTCTTAGTGCAGCATTACGATATGTTTTAATTTCTAAGACAGAGAGAGAGCCAGATCAAATTAGTAATAGACTTTTAGGATTTAGAAAAAGTTGCTTGCAAGCTTGTGCAGAAGTTAGTGTTTGGACAAAATTTTGTGAAATTGACATTGTTGAAATGGTAAAAGATATATATTTTAACTATAATTCTCAAGACATTCAAGAATTAAACATTCCAGTCCATATTATTAGATATGAAAAGCATCTCCAAAAGCCACCAATTTTGCACAATGCTTTGAGAAGAAAGCAGGAACATTTCGAGAAAACTTTAGATAATAAGGTATTGGTTGCTGAAATGAAGAAATTAAAATTAAATGAACTTCCAGATTTAGAACATGTCTATGCAGAAGGTGTTGACTTTACTGTGGCTGATCTCCTTCTGTATGTAAGTTTTACTTTATGCTTTCATCGCCTTGGAAATTTGATAGAGTTTGAAAAAGTCTTCCCATATGTGATAAAGTGGCTTTTACAATTGAACAAACTTGAAATCATTACAAAAGGGAAATCTATATTTAGTCTTGTTTTGGAACAGTTTCCTCCATTTCCTTCAAAAAATAATATTGAAATTATATATCCTGAAGTTCCAGATGAAAGCTTGTATAAGAGTGATCCAAATAGGTATAAACCTCGATGGAGATCTTTTACACACCAAGAAGATATAGATAAAGTAATGGATATTCTTGTGAAAAAAATTTTAATTGAAAAAAATCAAGAATTAAGTGATATTTTGTTCAATAAAACTAAAAGTGAAAATCTTGATGAAACAAAGGAATCCAAATCTATTAAAATGTATTCACTCCTGTTTGAAAATGATTTGGTTTGGGATTCATATCGCGATGAAGATGTGACATCAGAAACAGATTTGCCTGCGTGTAGATTTAAAAGAAAATGTCAGCAGTTAGAATCTTTAGCTCAGATTGTGTTATCACTAGCAAAAGAAGGAGATAAAATTGTTGATTTTTGTTCAGGAGGAGGACATCTTGCTATTTTACTTGCCTATTGTCTTCCCAATTGTAAGCTTCTAATATGTGAAAACAAAAAAAAAAAATTTCGGCTAGAAATAAGCTTATAAGAAGAGGTTTAAAAGGAGAGAAAACTCTAATCTTACAAAAAATGTTGTTTTTGAGTTTTTATGCAACTGCAATCATAGATTATTTTGATGGTGTGATTTTAACATTGGAATTGCTTTACGATGCTATCGTGGAGTGGCAACAGACCCACCCTAACTTACAATATAATCGCAAAAAAATGTTATTTATCAATCTATGCGTAAAATCAGTTATCCACAATTTCGGTGCAGCCCTTGTTGTTATGGTTCATGTTAGACAAACCATGTCTAGTTATATCCACGAAGCCCTCTCATATAGGAAAAGAAAATTTAAATGATCCATAACCCCCAATTTTTAATACTGGCACTGCAAGCTGATCAAACTTTCTGGGAAAAAGGATAATCCCAAAAACTGACCAAGGAAAGAAATGCATGGGATTTATGTGACTTTATTTTAGATTGTCATATGCTAAAAGAAATCGGTTACAAGACATACCTTTGTATTATGAATCCTCCAGAATGCACCCCAAGAAAGCATTGTTTTTAGTTGGAATTTGTTAATTTACCGTTACTCATTATATAAATATAATATATATATACTATATATATATTATATAATATTATTATATAATATATAAATAATATATATATATATTATAATATATATATATATATATATTATTATATATATACATATTATATACATATAATATATATTATATTATTATATATTATATATATATACTATATATACTTATATATTATATATATATATATATAATAATATATACAGGTTATTATTAAATAATATTATATTTATATTATATATATATATATATATATATAATTAATATATATATATAAATATATTATATATATTATACATATACCGTAATATTATATAAGAAATTATATATATATATAATATATAATAATAACTATATATATATATATATAAATTATTATATGTATTTATATATAATATATATAATATACAAATATATATATATATATAATTATTATATATATATTAATATATATATATAATTATTATATATATAAATGGTAGTATATATATATATATATATATTATATATATATATATAATATATATATATATAATATAAATATTAGGTATATACCGTATATATAATAATATATATATATATATAATTATATATTAATATATAATATATAATATATATATATTATATTATTATATATATATATATATACTAATATACCAACCACTATATATATAAAAACTATATAATAATATATAATAATATATATAACTATATATATATAATATATATATATAATATATATATATATATATATATAAATATATATTAATAATATATATATATAATTATAATAAATATATATATATATATATATATATATATATTACCCAAGTTTTATATATAATATAATATATAATATATACAGTTATTAGTTGATTATATATATATGATAATATATATAATATATATATATATATAATAATAAATATATATATATATAATAGATATCTAGGTAATAACCAGTGTATATATATATTCATATTATAATTATTATAATTATATAATATATATATATATATATATATATATAATATATTATATTATAATATTATTATATATATAGGTATATACAGTGTATAATATATACTAAATATATATATATTATAAATATATATATATATATAATATTATATATATAATATATAATATAAAAATATATTATTATATATAATTATAGCCTATATATATAATATAATACATAATATATAATATATATAATACTTATATATATATTTATATATATAATAATAATATTATATATAATATAATATATATATTTATTTTTCTCATATATATAGTTAGGTTTTTTCTTATTTGATTATATTTTTGTATTTATGGATGATTAGGGATTTTCATGTCGTAGCCAGTGTTTTTTTTTTTTTTTTTTTTTTTTTTTTTCCTTTTAAAATTTTTTTCGTAATGCTAGATACTTCTTCCAATTTCTGTTCTATATATTTCACTGTATTTAAATTTCGCCCTCTCCTATCATTTTTTGGAAGGTTCTGATCTTGAGTTCTTTGATAATGCTTTATTCAGATGGACTGAAAGGTGTTTAATGATATACATCGCCAGTTCTCATTTTTGAGAAAATTTTAATCATTTTGATTTTCTGTAATTTAGGACTTTTTCTCGTAGGTTTAATTTTCTACTTTTCTTTATTTTGCCTGTAATTAAGAAGGAAACTGAATAATATTTCCAATGCCTTCGTTTAATCTGCCTATAAATTACAGGCACCATTTAGATTTCAAAATCATTTTGTACATTGTATCCTTATGGAGATTTTTTTTTTTATCATCAATATGGAAGACTGGGACTGAGTTATGTCATAATTTTCGTAATTGTGATAGAAAAATAGGGTAAGAATATGATGGTCTTATCGACATTTATTTTTTTTATTGCTTTATTTTTAAAGTTCAAGTTTGATTTACAATATTCTCTAATTTTTATACCCTAAAGTTGACCACTTAGTAAACATTCTCAAGGGAAGGGGTCTATGTATTTCTCGCTTCCTGTTGGAGATTTAGAACAAACACGCTTTCAGATTCAGTTAACATTCCATTCATTTTCCTGATAACCTAAGTAAGATGGGTTTTTTTTTTTTTGGTATTAATTTAAATGCGGTTAATTCTGTTGCTATGCTAATTGTTAGCATAATTCAGCAGGTGTTTGTCTATATGAGGTTTATAAATAAGTTAAAAATTATTTGCAAATGAAAAAAAAAGGAATAAATTTTATATTCACCTAAATACTTTATTCCATATGTTCTGCGTGTCGTAAAAGGAGAATAAAGGGACAGAGGAGTGAAAAACGAGTTAGAGAACATTTTGCAATTTATTATTATTATTTATTATTAGTATTATTTATTATTATTATTATTTTATTATGGGGTGTGCTAAGGTTAGAAATGAAGAGGGTGATGCATCAGTGCTTAAAAAAAAGAATCATTGCACCTGAAGTACTAAAAGCCAATGAAGACGGCTTTCAAAAGAAAGGGTGTACTGGAAATATATGAGAGAAAAGAGTGAGGCTGACAATTTCGTACATTGGAGGAAAAAAAGGGACATAGACATAGAAATCATCTCTTGAAGGAAAGTACGATGGGTTTAAGAAAAAGTAAGGGAAATCTTCTAGAATAATGGAAGTAGGGATGGCTGATGGCTTTTTCCGACCTGACTAGAGAGAGAGAGAGATGGAGGAGACGTATACCGATGTGTGTAGGGAGTATATTTTCGCGACAAATCTTGCTTAACTTTGAGAATGAAAAGATGATGTGAATGTGTTCTGACAGTTTGATGGTTAATAAGAGTAGGTTTATTTTTGAAAAGGTAATGGTTAGAGTGAAAGAAGTAAAAATGGTAAATCAGCAAGACCTGCATTATGGATATTACAGAGGTGAATTGAGTCCAAGAATGGAGAGAAGATAGATTTTTGATTGACTAGATTGGAATTGTTGTAAAGGAAAGGTGTGTGTAGAGGGTGTAGTTCTACCCAAAGGGCTGGGAAAAAGAGGCAGTAGAATAAATTATCCTCGTACAAAAGGGTAAGTGTTTATAGAGAAAAAACTATAGGAGAATTATTTATCTGATGTTCTGTATGGGAAATTATGCAGGCAACTTTTATCTGAGAAAGAGGCGCCGAAATGACTGAGTTGAATGATATATGTTGAGAGAACATGTGTATTTAGAAAGTGCGTAGGGGAATACGTAGAATTAATTACATATATAAGCAAAATGAATGAGAAACATGAAAAGAGGAGGGAAAATATTTCTATTTAGGTTTTATGATTTTGCAACAGGGTTAGACAGGGTTTTAATAAGGGGGAAGCTTTTGTAGCAGCGTGTTGATGTTAGGCTTCTGAATGGAGTAGTTGAACCCAGATATAATATGTGATAGTGAAGCGAGGTTGTTTAGGAAATAGAATGGAGTGTTGAAGGGGGGTGAGAATGGTTTAATAATTTAAAGCGGGGGAGGGTGGACCCGGCAGGGATGTGTAATGTCGAGCGGGTGTGGGTTAAGTTAATGGGATGTAGATATGGTGGGGGGGGGTGCGTGGAAGTGGTGGGGGGAGGGGGGGGATGATTGAGAGAAAGGTTTAGGTAGTTGCAGTGGGAGGGGGGCGGGGGGGGGGGTTGTATGAGCGGGGGGGGAGAAGTAGGGGGAGGGGAGATGGGGGTAGATGATGAGCCCTGTTTTTATTAGGGCTGTTGATTTGTGTTGTTTGTTTTTTTTTTTTTGTTATATATTTTATTCTCTGTTTAGTTGATCAATAGTATGTTTTTTTCTTTTTGGGGGGGGGGGCCAGGGGGAGAAGGTTAAGTACCGGGCGTGGTTTGTCTTGGAGCAAACCGTGAGATAAAACCGCTTGGGGATAGGTAGACTAGCCTGCCTTTGGGATACCGCGTACACTTATATTCCTAATATTTATTGATGTTGGTTGGACTTATCTATATTAGGGGGGAGCCTCTGGCTCCAACATTAAAGGAACTGTTTTTACCAAAAAGTTCCGACAAGCCTGCGCGGGCATAGCCGCTGAGGTTGCAAGGGAGGGCGGTAGGGGGGGGAACTTCTCTAGGGATAGATGTTTGCTACCCTGAGGATGCCGGGGGGCGGAGAAGGGGGGGAGGGGGGGCGGGGGCCCGACCTACGGGGGGTGGGGTGGGCCATGCGAGGGTCCGTTGGCGCGGTCGGCGGTGTGGGGGGGTGCGTACCGGGGGGTGGGGGTGTTTATTGTGTATTTTAGGAGGGGTGGTACCGGGGTTAGTAAAGTCGAGGTATCGCGATGATTATGCTTCGGCATACCCAAGTGGATTCTGTTGTTGCGGGACTGAGGGGGGGATAATTATTTTTATTATATGTTTTATTATTATTTTAGTTAATTCAATCTCATATCTCATATCACCTATTGTTTCTTCCTATACAATTGCTTAAGATTTTTGTGTAATAATATGTAATATAGGAAATAGGAGAAAGAAAAAGAAAGGTGTGTGAGGGAGAACAGAGAGGGAGGGGGATGGGGGGGTTGTGGAAACGAAGGCGCGTCTTTTAATAGCCTGGTGTTAGTGAAGAGGTGTGGGGGTAGAGGGAGGGTAGTAGCAGGGGGTACTGGAGTGGGTTGGAGAAGCGGGCTGGTGGGGGTTGGGGACAAGGGGCTGGAGTTTGGGCGGCTTATGGAGGAGGGACAGAAACGTGTTAATCGTGGGGGGGGGGGGCGGTGTAAGGCATATGCGAGATGGGTGATGTATGCCGTATGAGGGAAGAATTGTGGGGGTTTGGGGCGGGCAATCTCTCCAATTTGTGATAGATTTGTTGTGGGGAGGTTATTATGTAGGACGTGAAAGTTTACAGAATATTGTGCTTAATACTTTTTCAGTTGATGATACTTAATTGTTTGAGAGTGTAATTTCCGGGTTAGTTGACAAAAATGAAAGATTCTCTTCCTGAATTTCTATTAAGCTATCGGGATAGATGGGTGTTCTGTTGTTTTACTTTCTGATATCTATTAAGTTGAATAAAGTTCAAAAAGCTCCTCCAAGAGTGCGTCCTGTCCTGTGAATAAATAAGGTCTGATTTTACAACGCTACTTTATATCATGTGTATTTTGATAAAATGTTCATAATTTTTGGAAATCACTTTGATTACTAAGCGAGAACCCTTAGCATAACCCGTTATTTTAAGGACTTTATATTTATGAGGTGGCGTAGCTGGCCCTCTGGTTCAGGACTGCTACCCCCCATTCTTAATTCTTTGGGGGGGAGGGTGCGGGGGGGAGGGGAGGGTTGGGGAGGGGCGGTCGGTGGAGGAGAGGAGGGGAAGGGGGATGCCCTAGACCCATCGACAACCAACTGAAAAGTGACTAAGGCTATATTGAAAATTAACAATTGAAGAAAAATTTAAGTAGCGAGGGTTGTTTGTGTGAAGGACCGGGAAAACGTGTGCCAACGAGGCCGCGGGCAGATCTAATTTCTTTTGGGTTGTGTGAATCTTTAAAAAAAGTTTAGAGAAATAGGGCAGAGGTGAGAGCTTTGGCTAGATGTATGTAAAAAGGGTTTTGAGAGAAATAAATAATAAGGATAAGAGCAAGTGATGTTTGTAGATAGGGTGGAGGAGAAGTCTGCGATTCGAGAGAGATTCAGTGGAATGTTTAATTGAGATGATGACAGCTGGAATAAAACAAGTATATCCAGGGAGTTTTAAAATTTTTTAGGCTATAATAAAAAAAAAAAAAGTAAAATGGGAAACAAAAAACGAGGAATTATATATATATATATATATTATATAGTATATATATAAGGCTTGAGGTGGGAAAAAAAAAAAAAAAACGAAAAAACAGGGTAGGAAAAAAAACAAAAAAAAAAAACAATAAATATAGAATTGATATTTATAGATATTATCTGAAATAAATATTATACTAAAGATATATATATATATAATATGTATTATATAATATTTATATATATTAGGTATAGTAGATAATATATAATATCTTCCTGGGGGAAAGAATTAAAAACTCGACTTGCGGAAAACACAGTTAGAAGTTATAGCATTTTTGGGATAGCCCGCGCTTTAAAGTTCGATTTTCCATGTGTATACCCCGGTTGATAGGGGATAAAGACACGTCTTAAAAGATAATAATATGATTGGTAGTGATAGATAATATAGGTAAGGTATATATATAGTATAAGTAGTAGTATATATATAGTGAGGAGATATAGGGTAGGGTATATAGATATATATGAGTGAGGTATATAGTATATAAGTATATAAAAAATAAAATAAAAAATAAAAAAAATAATAAAAAATAAATAAAAAAAATAAATAAAAATAATAAAAAATATACCCAGATTGGAGGGGTGAGCTGGGCGGTTATCGATATCACTGGAACAGAAAAGGGAGTAAAACAATGAGCGCGACGTCGAAAAAGGAAGACGCGTCTGGGAGTATATAATAAAATAATATATATATGATAAGTATATATATATGAGGGTATATATATATAAAGAGTAGTATAGGTTAGGTGATAAGGGTAGTATATGATAGTGATATTATAGTATATATGATATAGGTGAGTAGTAGGGTAGGATATATAATATAAATATATATAAAACTGACGGGCCTAAAATAATATAACACCCCCTATTGTGCCCTTATAAAGCAAAAAAAAAGGAAACAAAAAAGAGAGAGAGAAAAAAAAAAAAAAAAAAAAAAAATAAAAAAAAAAAATAGAGAATATTAAAAAAAAAAATAAAAAAATATAATAAAAAAATATATAGTAGTTAGTATGGGGAGGGGAAAAAAAAAAAAAAAAAAAAAAAGACGGGGAAAATGGCATGTTATATATCTTGGGGTATATATTAGTATATATATATTAGTATATAAAAAAAAAAAAAATAAAAAAATAAGAGATGAATAGTAAATATATAATAAATATATGATTAGGTATAGGATATAGTATTATAGTACTATAAATTATAAAAAGTATAGTAGGATATATTATATGGAGTACTGGTAGTATATGATACATTATATCTAGTAGAGATATTTTTGTAGTATTGTATGGTATATATATATAGGTATATATATATATAATATATAGTAATAAAATAATAAAAATATAAAAAAAAAATAATAAATATATAAAAAAAAAAAAAAAAAAAAATAAAAAAATGTTTTTGTTGTATCAATAAAAAAAAAAAAAATAAAAAATAAATAAAATAAAAATAAAAAAAAAAAATTGTGTTTGGTCGTAGGGGGTGTACCCAAAAAAGCAACAAGAAGAAAAAACCGAGGCATGGCATGAAGCATTCTGTAGGAGTATAATATAGGGGTATGAAAATATAGAATATAAAGTGATTATATCTTCGTCAATTTTATATATAAAAAATAATAAAAAAAAAATAAAAAAAAATAATAAAAATAAAAATATAAAATAAAATATTAAAAAAAAAAATATAAAAATAAAAAAAAAATAAAAAAAAAAATGAATAAAAAAATAATAATAAAAAAAAATATATCCAAGGAATATAAGATTAATAATGTACAAAAAAACAATAATTCTAGAAATTAATTATAATTAAATTAAATTTATTAAAAAAAAACTAAAAAATAAATAAAAATAAAAAGAAAATAAGAAAAAAAAAAAAAAAAAAAACTAATAAAAAACAAAGAGAAAAAAACTAAGAAAAAAAAAAAATTCAAACTCAATGTCAACTGGTGGTGGGACAGTATCATGAGGTGGCGCGTTGACGGGAGGAATGATTTGGACGGAGGTGTTACGAATATGACCATATTAAGAGCAGGGGGGTTCATTGAACAGAGAATAAAATCATAATATAAAAAAAACACAACAAAAAAATTAAAAAACTTACAGTAATACCTGAAAAAAAAAAAAAAAAAAAAAAGAAAAAACAAAAAAGAAAAATTATAAACAAAAAAAAAAAAAGAAAAAAAAAAAAAAAAAAAAAAAAAAAAAAAGAAAAAACCGGGGTACGGAAAAAACTAATAGCTTTAGATTGTCGTGTTCAGTTCGTAACTACTCTCATCAAGAGGGGAAGATTCGGCTGGAAAGGAATATGCGGAAAATAAAACGGGAAAAAAAAAAGAAAACGAAACAAAAAAAAATGAAGATAAATAAAATTCTTCCCAACAAGAAGAGTTAGCTGCGCAGAGTATTTCGAGAGTTTTGCAGAGAGATTTTTTTTTGTTTTTTTTAAAAAAAAGGACGACGCTATAATGTCACTGAGCGATCGTATGACTTTTTGTGGGTAGGGAGGGAAAAACTGTTGAGTGATGGGTCCGAAGGAAAAAAATCTAGTGATACGGGCATTTGCATACCAAATGGTGAGAACTCATTTAAATTACCACAATCCACCTGAAACACTGTCTGAGAGGGATTATTGATTAAAAAAGAAAAGAACACAAAAAAAAAAGTTAGTGCTGTATGTAAAGAAAAATAATAGACCTAAATGATAGAAAGCTAAAGGGAAATTAGAAAAAATCCAAAAGAAAGAAAAAAAAAAAAAAAACCAACAACAGGAACAGACGTATCCTAATTTACATACGAACGGGAGTTCTAGCGACAGTTTTACGGGTTTAGTCGTTTATATTGGTTAACAAAGCATGAATAGATTATTTAGACGACGGCTTATGCCACCCCATTACCTATTAATACTATTTTAGCTGCTATTTACCGGAGGGAGTATAGAGGTAAGGAAAACTGAGAAAGAATATTATTCGGGAAGCCCGAACCAAGGGGGGGAGCTAAAAGTTAATCCAGAGCAGTGGTGGTGAGCGAGAAGTAGGTGCCAGTTCCTCGAAGTGTTCGTGTTGGTGGTAAAGAGGGAAAAGGAGCCCAGAAGGGGAAAGAAGATTTTAAAGAGAGAAGAGAATCCATTGGCACTTAAAAAAACAAAAAAACAATAAACAAATTTTAAAATTTTATAAACAAAACTCTTATAAAAATAAATAAAAAAAAAAACAAATTTAACAAAAAATAAAAAAAAAAGCTAGGGAATAAAAAAAAATAAACATTTACATTACAAATTGATTTAATTCATCAAATAAAATTAAAAAAAAGGGAAAAAAAAGACAGAAAAAAAAAATGAAAAAAAAAGCGGATGGTATTTGGTGTCTTTTTTTACCTTGCAAAACCTTTCTGGTATGGGGGGGGGGGGCGGGGTGCGGTGGGTGGGGGGGGGGGGGGGGGGGGGAGGGGGGATTTTATTTTTAATCTGTTACTTTAGTGCGATAGTACTATTCAGAGCTTTGTTTCTATGATTGCAATCTATTAGTTTTGTTAGTCGTTACATTAAGACATTACATTGAAGTCACAAATTAAGGTTTTAATAAATAACGACAATTCTGTTCAAACTCACATGATTTAAATCTTTGTTTCTTTTTTTTTGTAGTTTTTGTTGTATCAGTTATTGTTTCTCTTTGCGATGGGGGGTGGTGTTGACATTTCTCTTTACGTTGCATTTGTCTTGGGGGGGGGGGGGGGAAGAGGGGTGGGTTGGGCGGGAGGTGTTGAGGTGGGGGGCCGGGGTTCGCAGGACGGGGAGTGCGAGGGGGCGGGTCTTCATTCGTTCGATCGCGTGTGTGGAAAGAAGAACCGCAAGAAACGGAAGGAGGAGGTTGGTTCCATGCGGGTTGGGTGTTGGCTACTACATCCGCAGCAAATGAATGGGAAAAAATAAAAAACAGAAAATAAATACTATAAATATACAAGATTAATCTACCCATGCTCTATAAGAATTTCAAATTCAGAATGTTAGTTTAAAAAAAGAAGTTAGAAAAAAAAAAAAAATGATGCGTCCGAATGGTAGTGATCGTCAGGAAGTTTACATTGAAATTTGGTAGAGTGGCGAAAATACAATTAATTGATAGAAGCAAATCAATTATTGAATTAAAGCGAGACCCGTTCATTTTGTCTCTCATATTCAAAGCATACAACGGGGAAGCGACTGAATTGGGTAGAAAAAAAAAAAAAAAATAAGAAAACAAAAAAAATTATAAATTCAATATAAAAAATTAAAATAAAAATCAATAAAGAATAATTTTAGGATATATATAATAAAATGAGAAGAACAAATAATAAAATGAGAATAATAAAAAGAAAAATAATGATTAAAAAAAAAAATTAACAAACATCAATAAATAATAATAGCCAGAAACTAAAAAAAAAACATAACCAAGACATACGATAAATAATAACACTGCTATAGTAAGAATATTGAATGAAATAAAACCCCCCTTTTATTATGATTCTTGTCAAATTATATATTATAAATGTTAGAAGCGATTCGTAGGAAACCGATTCGTCAAACAATAATCTATCGGTATTATTAATATATGAAAATAACTCGCGGAAAGTTGGGTTTCCTACTTAAAAATACCTTCATTTATTCCAAAACTAAAGTCGAGGCGTTTGGTCAAAGACTATAATGGAAATAGGCACATGAAAACTAAATAAGACAAAGGTATTAAAAATAAAAAAAATCGACCAAGCCTTAAAGTCTTTGCAGCAGGACAATGTTTACCTTTGTGCAGGATCTATCTTCGAGATCTTACATGAAGTACTTTCGTGTTTTTTTTATTGTTTTAAAAAAATTTGAAAAAAAGGAATAATATTTTTAGCGTTTTATGATTTATTGGTTAGATGATTTTTATGATTTGTTGGGGGTGGTGGGGAGGGGTGGTAGAAGGGAGGGGAGAGATTCGTGGAGAGAGCATTGTGGGGTTGGTGAGGGGAGTAAGGAGTGTTGAGATGAAGGGCTGTTTGGGCGCACGCCACCCCCCCTCACCCTTATAAACCGACCCACCCCATGATATCGTCGTAGATCTAGGTTTTATTCATTTCCACATTATCTTTTAATTTTATTTTTTTTTTTTCTTTGTTTTGGATTCTTTCCTGTATTTTTTTTTTTTGGGGTGTTTGGTGGGGGGAGGCCAGAGATATGAGGATTTGGAGATTTCCATCTGGAATTACATATAGTTAAATTTATAGGGGGGAAGGGAAGGGGGGGAAAAAAATGACCAATGTTTGAAAAAGAAAAGGTTACCGCGCGAACCACACACCAACCCCCCGAATACAAAATAAACCGGAGTCAGAGGCAGGGTGATTAAAGAGCCAGAATCGCAAGCAAATTTTTTATTCGTTTTTTCTTATTTTTTTTTTTTTCTTATTTTTTTATCCTCTTCTCAAATATCATTCTCTTTCGTTTTTTTATCTATTTTTTCTTCTTTTTCTAATTGTCTCTTGTTTTTTGTGTGTTTTTCTTTTTTTTATTTCCTCTGCTTTCTTCTTGTGTTGATATATTTTATTATGTGTTATCATCTCTATAGCCATGCTCGGCGGGCGGGCGCTCTTCTTTCCACTCTTATTATTTAAAATAACTTTACTGCTCATTTTTTTATGTTGTTTTTTTTTTTTTTTTTTTTTTTTTTTTTTATTTTTTTACATCTCTTTTATTTTTTTTTTTTTTTATTTTGGCTCCGCCAAACCTTGTGGTATCTTTTTTTTTTTTTATTTTTTTTACTTGCTGAAATTCATTTCTCTTTTTTTTTTTTTTTTTTGTTTTTTTTCTTTTTTTCCTTCTTTTCTTTTTCTTTTCTTTTTTTTTTTTTTTTTCTTTTTTATTTTTTATTTATTTTTTTGCATTATTTCATGTTTTATCGTTCCCTTGGTTACTTTTTTTATTTTTTTTTTTCTCTTTTTTATTTTTCTCTGATTCCCAGCCTTTAGTCTGTTTTTTTTTTCTTATTTTTATTTTTTTTTTTTCTATGCATCCCCTATCTATTTATTATATACTAAATATATAAAAAAAAAAAAAAAAAAAAAACAAAATAAAAAAAAAAAAAACAATGACCCCTTTTTTTTTCTTTTTTTAACAATACTTTTTTTTTTTGCAAATCCACCCCCCTCCCCCACACCCCCCCTTTTTTTCTTTTAAATTTTTCTCGATCTATTTCTTTTTTTTTTTTTTCCTTTTTCTCTCTTTTTTCCTAACTCGATTATGAAGTTAGGGTTATCATCGAAACTTCTCTTGTAGTTATGTGCATAATTGAACCCGATCCTTTAATTGACAGATGTTCAGAAGACGAGAAAAAAACTTCAAAAAATAAAAAAAAAAAAAAAAAAAAAACAAAAACCCCCAAGGGGGGGGGGGGTTTTTTTCTCTTTTAATATCACTTTAGTTGTTTCGTTATTGGTATTGGGGTTTGTGGGGGGTGATTGCTGAGGGGTGTATGTAGGGAGGTTGGCTCACACCCTAGAGCGCGGCGAGGGGGAGGAGCCGGCGCCGTAAGAGTGTAGTATTGCAAAGTGCGCGGGGGGGGGGGGGGGGGGGGGCGTGGCGTGGAGAGCGAGGGGGCGACTTTGGAGAGGGGTGGGTAGAGTCGCGGGGGGGTATGGACGTTAGCCTATCCCATACCATCATTTCAGGGGGGGGGAGGGGGGGGGGCGGTAAAATAATTAACACGATGGGGAGGACAAGGTGGGGGGGTATACGCTCGGCGGGGTTTCAGTGCAGGGGCGGGAGGAGCAAAGGGGAGGGTGGCCCGCTGAGGAGGGCACCGGCTCTTGCTGGTAGGAGCTTGGTGGGGGGGCTTTCCTTCCTTTCATTTTTTTTTTTTTTCTTTTACCTAAAATTTTTTTTTTTTTTTTTACTACTCTCAATAAATGTTTTTCATCTTTTCTCTTCTGCCTCTCGCCTTCTTTTCTCATCATATATTCCTATTTTCTCTTGTTATTCATTTGTTCGTCTTTTTTGTTTTATTTTTCTTCTCTATTAGTGAGCTTCTAAATTTTGTGTTGGTAGCACCAGGGTTTTTTTTTGGGGGGATCTTTTTTTTTCCAGTTTGTTTTTTTTTTGGGCGGGTAAGCCAGGGAGAGAGGGGCCAACGAGTGATTTAACACGGTGGACTCTGCGTACTCGGGAGCACATCGACCTGTACGGGGGGCGGGTTCTATAAGTTACTTGTCAAAGCGCGCCGTTCTGGTGGTCAATAGTCTTCAAAGTTATTTGCGAGTATTCGCCACAGTGAAACCAAAAGTGCATGCCCTCCTCCTGTCTTTCTGTTTATTGGTTGTACATACAATTTTAAACAGGAGGCAACCAATATCACAAACAACACATTCCTTGAATCAATCCATCCATGTTCTTTCAGTCACCCGGGCATTCCAGGGACTACAGAACCGGCTGTATACAAATTAATACATTGCTATTGGTTCTTAAGATAAATTACGTCAAGACTTTAGCATCCTTGACCTTTATTTTAAATTTTATTTTTTTATTTTTTTTTTTTTTACATTTTATTATTTATTATTACAATGATTATTTTTTTTTTTTTTTTTTTTTTTTTTTTTTTTTTTTTTTTTTTTTTTTTTTTTTATTTTTGATTTTTTTTTTTTTTATTTTTTCTTTTTTTTTTTTGCAGCTACTTCTTCGTTAAAATTTGTTTTGTGTTTTTTCTCTACAATGTTATTCTCTTTTTTGTTGTTTCTTTTTTTTCATTTGTATCTCTCTCTCTCTCTCTCTCTTTTTTTTTTTGTACCTCAATACATTTATATCTCTTTTTTATTGGTGTTTTATTATTTTTATCTCTCCATTTTTATAAGTTTTTTTTTTCATCTCTCTCTCTGGTCTTTTTTTTTTTTCTTTTTTTTTTTTTTTTTTCTTGTTTCTCTCTGTCTTTTTATTCTTTTTGTGTTTTTTTTTTTTTTTTTTTTTTTTTTTTCTTTCCCCAGTAGGCATTGAAGTTCTGTTGAGGTTACCCATTTTCCATAGTGGGTGTCCTGGGAACAGAGAGCTTGATGCGAGAGGGCCAACCATTTGCTGCCGCACCGCAGGGATAATATAGCAGTTTTATCTTTGTTTTCTTTTTTTTATTTTTTTAATCACTCTTTTATCCTTTTCCCCATGACCTATTCTTTTTTGTTTTTTTCAGCGTTGTTAACACCTCCCTGCGACCTGGATTAATAACGCACGTGTCCGTCAGTGGTTTTCCTCTTCTGCTGGAGAGACTTGTTAGGAGAGGAGAGATTCTCGTGGCGCCAAGCTGCGGAAATGTTAAACCTCGTTAGGTCAGTGGCCGTCCTCTTGTAAACCGATTTAATGCCGCTGAGAGAATTTTTTTTTTGTGGTTTCTTGCCCGTTACGAATGGACATACCAATCTCAGCATAGGCATTCACATGGTAGAGAGAGCAAATACCACCAAAATTCACCCAATCCTGTTCGTTGATCTTCGAGGTCCTCTTGACATATAGCCCATATATTTGTGGGTTGCGACGCAGTCTTTCTCTGCCTATATCCTTTATCTTTATTCTAGTTTTTCTTTTCCTCTTGTTATTTTTTCTTTATTTTATTTTCCTTTTTCTTTGGTTTTGATCGCTTTTTTTTTTTTTTTCTTTTTTTGTACTTTCTTCTTTTTTTTTATTTTTTATTTTTCTGTATTTTCTTTTCTTTTCCTCCCCTTTTCCATTTTTTTCGATGTTAGTTTGTATACATAAGTTTTTTTGCTCTGTTTTTTTTTTTTTTTACCGTTCCTCCAATCTTTCTTCTTTTGTTATACTCTCGGTTCATTTTTCTTCTTTATACTCGTTATTTTTATGTCTAACTTCTTTTTTTTTCTCGTTTTTTTATTTTTTTTTTTCTCTTTGTTCTCATGGTATTTTTGTGTTTTTTTTTTTTTTTTTCTCCTTTTTTGTTTTTTTTCTATTGTACATTCTTTTGGTTTTATTAGTTTCTCTCTCCGTTTTTCTCTTTTTGCGCGTAGTTGTTGATCCCTATGTACACAATTCCTCAAAAGAAAAAATATAAATCCTCGCAGGGGAGTATTGACTCCTATAATATGGGATGTTAATACTCTTTGTATGCAAACCTGGAGCATGCATAGCTGATAAGAAAACCAAATACATTGGGGGGATTCTTTGATGCAAATCCCTCCGGCCAGCCTCAGCACTAGCATGTGCATTAGCACTTGTCCCATACGTAATATTCCTTACATCCTTTTCCCGCTCAAATTATTACAATAATTTAAATTTTCTTTTACTTTATTACAAGAAACAAAACTTTTTTTTTTATTCTTTTTTATTTTATTTTTTTTTTTCTTTATTCTCTTATTTTTTTTTTTTAATTTTTGTTTGGTTTTAGTTTTTTTTTTTTTTTTTTTTTTATATTATATCGTGTTTCTTGTGTTATTTGACACCCGTTCTCCCTTCCCTCCCCTATGGAGAGGGCCACCTGTCCACTACAATTGTCTTTTTTTTTGTTTTTTTTTGTGTGTGTATTTTGTTATTTGTGTAATATTCCACATTTCTTTTTCCTTGTTTTTTTTTTTTTTTTTTTTTTTTTTAAGTTCGCGAATTCCGGTTGTACAACGACACTACCATTAACATTCAGTTTTTTCTGTTGTGTGTGTGGTTATATTTCTTTTTTTTCTCTCTTTTCTTTGTTCCTTCTCCCTGTGAACTTTTTTTTTTTTTTATTTCTCTTTTATTTATTATATGGAGGACTCCCCTTTTTTTTTTTTTTTTTTTCGCTCTCTTTTTTTTTTTCTTTTTTTTTTTTGTGTTTTTTTTTTTCTCTTTTCTCTTTTTTTTTTTTTTTTGTGCTTCTCTATATATCTTATATTCTTCATTTGTGTGGTTCTTCTTTCGTATCTATCTTTTTTTTTTTTTTCTTTTTAAAAATTTATATTGAACTATTGATCTTTTTCTCTTTTTTTACTTTTGTTATTAATTTGCTGTTTATCTTTTCGATAGGATTGACTCTATTTTTTTTCTCTTTCTCTTTGATTAATTCCTTTATATAATCTTGTTTTCTTCATTTTTTATGTTATTTTATATTCACTTATCTTATTTTATCTTAATTTTTTTTATCTAATTATAATCATTATATTTTTGATCTCATATTTTTTTTTGAACCGAAATAATAGAAATATACTTCTTCTGAATTAATGCTTTCGAAAATATAGCTTTTTTTTTTTGTTTTATTGTTCTCTCTTATTTCTCTCATTTTTTTTCTTTCTCACTTTCTATTTTCACTTTTCTCTCTTCTTTTTTTCTCACTGCTTTTGTTTTTCCCCATTGATTCTTGTGTAGAAGTTCAGTTCGTTTTTTTTTTTTTTTTTTTTCTTTTTGCTATTCTTTTTCTTTCTCTCTTTTTTTTCTCTATTTTTCACCCCAACCGCCACGTGCCCCCCCCCCCACCACCCACCCCCCCCCCCCCGATAATATTTTTTTTGTTCTATATGTTTCCTGTTACTGAGTTTTGTATTTATTAATTTGGTTTTCTTTTCTTTATTTTTCTCAATCATTGAATTGTGTTTTGTTGCCTTTTTTTTAGTTCTTTTTGTTATTTGCTCGTTCTCATTTGCTGCTTCCCCTCCGGGACTGCCAAGCTGACACAACATTCCCGATGTAAATATATTTTTATATTGCGATCCACACACCATCAAAAATTATCTTACTTGAGCAAATTTTTTACCCAAGCCCCCAACCATTCCCCCATCCCTCTAGCCCGTATTATTTTTTTTGCACTTTAACAAGACCTCCGGTGGAGAAAGACCAAAGACCTACACAAAAATTAATGAAGCAAATGGGTCTCTCTCGTATTCAAAGTTACTAACACCGAAATACAAAAATATCTTTCTTGTCATCTCATTTTTTTTTATCTTTCTTATTTATCTACTTCAATTTCTTCTAATGATTAAATTCCATTTTTCTCTGCTATTCTTTTTAAACTAGGAAATTTTGATATTTGTAAATAAGAAATATCAAGATGTCATTCAAAGCGAGCACAAATGCTCATTATAGAATAGAAAGCCTTGCATAAATTTTTTAACTCATTATAAGAAAATCTACAGCAAGAAAAAAGAATTTCCTAGATTAACTAAAGATAGTTATAACAAATTCCCTCACATCGGGAACTCGCCTGACACCCCAAATCCTCGCTGGTTGCTGACAACCTTTAATACCCCTTTTCCACCTACTAAGGTGTACAAGCTACATTGTTTGTCAGTCAGACAAGTGCATATCAATTAAATTTTATCTCTGAGCCAGACGTTCTTTGTTATTTTATTATTTTTCTCTCATTTTTTTTTGTGTGTTTTTTTTTTGCTGTTTTTATCTTTCTCTCTCTCTCAAAAAATAAGTAGGGAGAACCGACATGAAGAATTATAAGTAAAGTATTGGAGAAGAATATTCACATTCCTCACGTAGAAATAACACAACCACTCTGCAAACTGGGGGGGGAGTTTTTTTTTTTTTTTTTTTCTCTTCTTTTTATATTATTTGTTTTTTTTCCTTTTTCTTTATATCCTTTATATATGTTTCTTTTGTTTATTTCTCTTTTACTTTTTTCTTTTTTTTGTGTAATCATTTTTTTGATTGAGTTTGGGAGAAATTAGCACACATGCAAAAATTGAGCACAAGATATGCCATAACACCAGCTCAAAGACAAAGAGCCTACAAGGATTCAAAGCAATCTCTTTTTTCTTACTCATTATATTTCTTTTTGTCTTTTTTCTCTCTCTTTTTTTTTTTAACCCCATCTTTTTTCTTCTCTTCTTTTGTTTTTTCTCTGTGTGTGTTTTGTTTCTCAATTTTTTCTTTCTCAATTTTATTCCTTAACTCCATCCCAGTAGAACTCTTCCCCCTCTTATATTAATTTTTCTCTCATATATTTGAAACTCGGCATTTCGTGTAACCATTTGCTGGACAGTAATTAACAGATGTGGATATAGCCTGTTTAGAAATGGGGTCAAAAAAAAAAAAATAATAATAATAATAATAATAATAAATGCCAGTTCAAAAGCTCTTAGCCGCAGGAAATTTTTTTTTTTTTTTTTTTTTTTTTTTTTTTTTTTTTATTTTTTTTTTTTTTTTTACGGTATAGAACTTTCAAACTGACCATCACATTGAAAACGAAGTCTTTCATCCTCCACATAAGGCTAGAGAAAAAATTCTTCCAGCCAAGAAACCTGTGACCCCATTCCCTCCTTCTCTCTACTCTATGTTTTTTTTTTTCTCTATCTTAATTTCTTTTACTTCCATTTCCCGACCGAGCGTCTCCAGCTTGCGTCTTTGTTCCCTAACCCGTCTCACACTATCACTCCAACTCCTGAAAAAAATGTCCCTAAACAGAAACAAAAGAATTTTAATGGCTTCACTCATTATTTATAATTTGTGTTTTTTTTTTTTTTTATTTTTTATACTCTCTCTCTTTTTTTTTTTAATAATTTTTATAATTATATAATTATATTTTTTTTTTTTTTTTTTTTTTTCTGTATATTTCTTTTATATTATGTTCAGATGTTTTTCCGACCCCAGATATTAAAAATGCAACTCGGAAGAAGAACTCCCATAAGTACAATATTCCTGAGACAAAAAGCATGGACATTAATAGATTGTACCCAAACAATCACCAACAGCTATCGAACAACCCACCAACCAATCCTCTGATAGCATGCAAGATTATTCTAGGTTTTCTAAATCCTCCTATAAACTCTCTCGCCGAATTCCCTATCAGCACTCCCTAAAAGATTTTAGTGCCCCCCCCCCATAGCGGATATGAATATTTTGTGTTTATTAAAGTCCAAATTAGGCTCATGTGAATGACGCCACTGCTTCTTCTTTCTTTTTTCTTTATTCTTCTCTTTTTGCTTCTTTTCTCTTGTTTTTGTTTTTTTTGTATCTTTTTTTTTTTTTTTTTTTTTTTTGTTTTTTACTTATTTTTTTTTTACTAAAATTTTTTTTTCTACTGTTATTTATTTTACTCACTTTTATTTTGATAATGGCTTCATAGTTAACATCCAAAAATGTGACTCATATTTTTTTTTTTTTTTGTTATTATGTTTTCCTCTCAATTAATATATTCCTCTTATCTCTGTATTCTCTCTGGTATCTTCCTCCCTATCCTGTTTCTCTCTCTCTGTGTTTTCTGGTCCAACATTATTAAACTATTCTAAACCACCTCAACGGATCCAAAATTTCGCATACTTCGCAACACCCTCACAAAAAAGGCACCACCATTGTTCCGTAACACCCTCCTCTCCCAAGTTTCCATGACGGAAACAGCCCCATATTTCTCCACATTTTTTGCTGATTTTGAAATTTCTTGCTGCTTGGCAGATAACTGATATTTTTTTTTTTTTTTTAGCCTTTTCCTTATTTCCTATTTGTATTATTTTTTTATGATGTCATCTCTATTAGTTGTCTTTCTTTTCATTTTATTCAATGTTCGATAGAAATTCCATATTTTTTTTATTTATACATGAAATTTAATGATCTTCATATTTTTTTATATTCTAATTTCTTTTAATTTTGTTCTCTTTTGCTTGCGTTACGGTTCCTTCTTCCTCATTTTTTTTTTTATCTCCTCTCTCATAATTTTTTCTCTCCTCTCTATATACCTCTTTTCTTATTATAATTCCATTATAATCTTGTTTTTTTTACCGACTATTCTACCACTAGGATTTATTGCTCCTCCACGTCTCGGCCTCTCCTCAGCTGTATCCATCTCTAATATTATCCCTAGCCACATAAAGAAAATAAGACACGATTGCCTCAAAGAAACTATCCTCATAATATTCATAATAACACAGCATTCCCACCTTCCTTCAATGGAATTGTCGTGGCTAGAACTCTATAATTTTGAAGAACTTGTTCAACTAATAAACCTATGTACACTAAAGTGCATATGTTTGCAGGAACTTCAACTATGCTATTGCGACTTCCAACCATTGGAATACAAATTACCGCTAACTTTATAGAAAGAGGTGACAATGATGGAGGAGGCTCAGGAATTCTCATTCGTGAGCCTATCTCCTATTCTCCAGTCCTTCTTCGAACTAGACTTCATGCAGTGGCAGCGCGTATTCATTTGTCCATCGATCTCGCTATCTGTTCGATCTACTTGGCTCCGAGTAGTGAATATACTGAGGCCGACTTAGCTGACCTTTTTAAGTAGCTCCCCACTCGTTTTTATACTGGGTGACTTCAACCATCCTTTAGAAGGCGACTATGTCATCTCGTCCAAGTTCCCTGGGATGCCTTAACACAGAACTCCCAACATATGAACGTTATGATACTCTCTCTTCTTCCTGAACCGATATTTCTTCTGCTCTCGTTGCTCTATGGATCGCTTCACCTGATCCGCTTTGAATATTTATTGCGGCAGTAACCATACCCAATAGCCTTAAATGACATTTATTGGAGCTCAATGTTAAAACCAATGTCCAGCTGGCGTTATGACCGAGCGGAGTGGGCTGATTTTCTTCAGGTCAACAGCTATCCCACTTTCTCTTCAACGAGAGATTTCCGACTATTAATGATGCCTTTAACTTCTTCCAACAAGTCATCATCACAGCAGCAGAAGCTTATATTCCGCAATCTTCGCGGTAAGGCGTTCGCGCAACCCTTTCGGTGGTCCAAGAGTGTGTACAAGGTAATCGGAAGATAAAACTCTACAGGCAATACAAAAAGGCCCGCACCACCCCAAACATGATTATTTTTAAAGCAACTGCTGTGAGATCTCGTCGAATTAATTGCAAACACGTAAGCAATACTTTAGAACTTATACCTCGACTGCCAACTCCACAACTCCCCTTTCTTCAGTGTGGAAAGTTGTACAGAAAATATCTCGCCGCCCCATCAACTCTTCACCCAGTCCTCCGTTATGGGCCACATATAATCGGAGTAGGTCTTGCTCCTGCAGTGTTGGCAGTACATTAGGTTAAAGTTTTGCTAGCCACTCAAACTCTTTCCGCCATCCTGAAGCCTTTCAAAAAGTCAACTTCAACTAGCTCCTGAGAATATTTCACATTGGGGTAATTCCCATGGCTTCCATTTCTCACCCACCAAAACCTCAGCAATACTATTTATGAAAAAAGGGGAGTCGAAGAACCTGCACCTTCCTCCCGCGATTGACCTTTAATCATAGTTCACGTCGATTCCATTCCTGTAACTTCAACAAGTCAAAATTTCTAGACTCATTCTAGATGACCACCTAACAGCACCGCTAAACTCCTGAAAACGACTTGTCATCGCGTGCTTGACATAATTACGTCATGCCTCAAAATCTTGGGGTGCTGATCGCAAGTCCCTTTTACATCTCTAAACCGCCCTAAATCCTATTGAAGTTGGGACTAGCGCCTGGGCGTAGTAAATATGGTCAGACTCCCTATACTCTACTCTACTACACTGTTAGATCCCATCCAAACGACGATCCGTATCTCCACGGAGCCTTCGTCGTCCCCCCAGGGTTTGAACCTTGGAAGTTGAAACCGATGTGACGAGGCCACTCCACTCTCTTCGAAGGTATACATCTTTGTACAAGTTATCTTTCGCTTTCAAAAACCCCATATACCATCTGCTCTAACCCGATTCTGCTAGAGATACCTCAGAATTCTCCTTACTCTCCATTTGTAAACGGTTTATAACATCCTTAACTTCCTCAACATTCCTTTGAAAAGGTGCTGCCATTCTCTTATGACGAATGGGTAATACACCTTGACTGTTCCACTGCTCCCACCATTTGCTGGTTCAACCTCTCTCTCCAAAATCTGCCATCCCCCCATTGCCTTGTTAAAGGCATCATTCCTGTCTCATTCCGCAGTTCTACGGTGGATTTACTCCAGTGCTTACTGACGGCTCTAAATATAGGGGACGTGTGGGTGTGTTTGCTGTCTTTCCTGACCGCAACCTCTTACATACCTTCCCCTCTCATTCTTCAGTTTTTAAGGCAGAATTAATGGCTATAATGATTGCCCTTTCTCGAATTCTATTCGTTAATCAATACCACTCTTATGTCATTTATTCAGATTCGCCAGCACCCTCCACGGCGCTCAAAGGCCGCGCTTATTTTAAAACACAATGGTTCGCTGGTCAACAATTTCTTTGGCTGCTTCACTCTCGTAAGAAACAAATCAATATTACGTTGGACCTCTCTCACGTTGGGGAAATTGGCAACGAAATCGCTGGCAGAGAGGCCAAATTGGCCGCCTCTTCTTTTCGGAGCTATTCTAGGTACCTCCCGGATGCCATTCACTGGCCAACAAAAAAAAAAAATTTTTTTTTGCTGCAAGGATATATTATCGAATTTATAGTATATCGGGTATGCTGATTTCAGAAATGACATTAGTTTTCCAAGATTGGCTATTAGTTCTTGAGATACAGGTGTTCCAGATATACTCTTATACAAATATCTTTTTTAATGCATATTTACAGTAATATCGTTCTTTTTTTTCTTTTTAAGGGGCTTACCTTTATATATACTTTTTTTTTCTAAAATGGTATAGAACACTATAAGTACTTCACGAAGAGCCTGTTTGAAGAACCCCAATGTATTCTTGCTACATCTGTGGTTAATAATGCCAATTTCACCAAAGAGGAGAGAATATAACTTGAAAAAGCAAGCAATATCTGGCATGGAGGGAATCAACTCGGAGACCAGATAGAGTCTTGGGCTCTCTCCCATATGGTCTGTAAAACGTGTTGGTCGAAAATCTACGTCAGTGAAAAATGGACGAAGAAGGTTTAAATTTGGTGTGCCTATGGTATGGCGGGAGCCAAAGAATTGGCACAATAACTGTATATGTTTGGCAAATGGCAAAGGTATCAATCGTTACAAGACACGTAAAATTTGAGTGTCCGGATTTGGAATCAGCAAAGGCGACCTGTACCACACTCCGACATGTCCCCATCCCAGTGTTCACAACACTCCCAGACCTAGCATTGTCTGATGAAGAAGATATCAAGGATTTGGTGTGCACACGTGCAGATAGTGGTAGTGAATATGAAGAAAGTACTTCTACACAGCAACAGGTTCTCCCAGGAAGAGATCAATGATTTAGTACGAGAGTTAAGTCTCTCCAAGCAAGATTCTGAGCTTTTAGCCTCTAGACTAAGTGAAAAGAACTTTCTTAAGCCCGAATGTATAATAATTTTTTTTTCGGACAAGAGAGGTAGTACTTCTTCGCAATATTTCATTGAAGAATAGAAGACCTAGTATACTGTAGGAACATCCCTGGACTCCTACTTCAAATGGGTTTACCTAAATACCGAACAAAAGATTGACGATTGTTTATGGATAGTTCAACGAGAAGCTTGAAATGTGTTTTAATGTACAATGGCAATAGTTATGCATCGATTCCAAAAGGTCACTCAACAAAACTGAAATGTGAAAATATAAGAATGATCTTGCAGAAGCTTAGATATAATGAACACCAGTGGTCTATATGCGTTGATTTGAAGATGGTCAACATCTTACTTGGGCAGCAAAGCGGATATACTAAGTACCCTTGTTTCATATGCTTGTGGGACTAAAGAAGACCACTGGAAAAAGTTGTATGGCCTGCTAGGGAAAAATATAGACTGTAGGTGCATCAAATATCATTAACGAACCATGGTTGACAGGGGAAAAATTATTTTTCCCACCACTCTACATCAAACTAGGACTGATGAAGCAATTTGTTAGGGCCCTAGACAAAGATGGTGATTGTTTCAAATATATTTGCAGATTTTTTTCCAGGGTTGAGTTATGGAGAACTCAAAGCTGGAATCTTTAGCTGCCCTCAAATTCGCCAAGGATGACAATTTCAAAATTCCATGGCTGATATTGAAGCATCTGCCTGGAAAAGTTGTTGTCTTGGTTGTTCAGAACTTTTTTGGGCAACCATGCATCTGCCAACTAGTATGTAGAACTGGTCGTACACGAAAGACTGCTTTCAGATTCAAATATTTGAATGCTATAGGGAGGCATAAATAAAGTTCTTCTACTTAGTCAGTTAGATCGTTTCGGATATATCTAGGATGTTATAGTGGAGGCAACAGGGGCAGAGGTCATCAGTATATCAAGGTGATGGAAGAAAGATACCAAGGAAGAATGGGATACACAGATGATGGCAGACTATTGTTGGGGCCTTCAACGTGATTGTCCACATTCTGCACACAGAAGACAATCATATAGACAAAGCGATTTGTAATGCAATTAATTGTGATTTCATTGTACAGAATTGAATGTTTCGACCTATTAGCATTTTATGTACTTACTCATTAACAATTTGATATATATCTTTCGTGTTTTTTTTTTGTGAATTACGTTACAACTAACAAAATTGTTGTTATTAATGTATTTTTGTGACCACCCTGTATCTCAAAAACTAGAGCCAATCTAGAAAACGGAGGTCATATTCGGAATCAGGGCAACAAGGTACCTATAAAATGACCTTCAAATGTTTTGCCGCAAATCTTTGTTGGCCAGTGAATTATTATCCTGCTCTCCGACAAGGTTTCTGGTCTTATTGGCAAGAGTGCTGGCGAGTGATCAGCGAGGGACGAAACTTAGAAATATAAAGCCGAACATTGGCGAGTGGTCTTCCTCTCACCAACGAAAGCGCTTACACGAGGTGATACTTGCACACCTCCGTATTGGCCTCACCAATATCACTCACAGCCACTACATGTCACAGGACTCTCCTCCAATCTGCAAATTTTGCCGTCGCCATACACCTCAATATGTTCACCATATATTCGTTGCTTGTCCCCAATTGGACCCCATTCGCCGTCTCCATTTTCCTAATTTACGGTCCGTAACACCTTCTAAAAGGTTATCCCATATATTATCTGAATCCCTCCACTGTAACAGTAACTCTTATTTTCTCATATCTTCAAGATCTGATCGAATATTCTTTATAACTTATGATTTTGTTATGCAATATTAGGACTATTTTTAATGTAATGACATCGTTTTATTTAGCCTTTTATTTATTTTTGACTTTGAATATTCATTTCTCATTCAAATCTTCCTTTGACGTTTTAAATATGTATGCTCCAGGCTTTCGACAATTTTGGATTATTTAATTAAGGTAAAACACTATCTCTCTCTCACTCTCCCCCACTCCCTCTCTCTCTCTCTCTCTCTCTCTCTATATAATATTATATATATATACCCCACTCGAAATATATATTAATATATTTATATAATATAATATATATATATAATATATATATATATATTAATATATTATATAGTATATATATATAGTATATTATATATATTATATTAATAATATATATATATAGTAATGTAGTCAGGACCCATCACGGGCTCACAGAGCGGGAAAACTAGGTTTATATATATATTATAATATATATATATAATATATATATCTATATATATATATATTATATATATATATATATATATATATATATATATATGACAGGTATATATATTTTCTTTCTTCTTTCTTCACCTTCCTCTTTTTTGCCCCAAGATTGGGGGGTAAGGTGCTGTACAAGCATCGGAAAGAAAAGCAGTAGAAGGAAGAATAGGACAAGTCGAAAAGAAAGCCAGCCTTTCAGCTACCGCCCCCTTGTACCATTAATTAGTGAGAGCCCGTCACAGACAAAAATCCACCCTAGAGCATCAAGGGAACGGGATCGCGACGGACCTCACTATGGTAAATCTTTCGTCAATGTAGGGTTATCCCCTGGCCCAGGTGGCCACAACCATGCCCCATACAAAACCCGCCATTCTCTCGCTATCATGGCCCTTTATTTCCTCGGCTCTGGGCTGCCAAAACCTCACAATTTCTCTCAACTCACATTTCTCTCCTTCGACATTCGTTCACCCTGACTCAATCCACGTTTCCTTCGGTCTCCCCCAGCCGGTCGGTTCCCACACACTCTCCATATACATCCGCTTAAATAACAGAATATCATCCATCTCCTTTCCACAGTGAACGCAAACCAATCTCAACATACTTTCATCTTTTTCTGTCATTTAACCCTTTCTTCACATCACACACCCACACCACTTTCTAATACGTTCATTCCTTCTTTATCAATTCTTCTCACACCTACCTAGCACACCCCTAAGATTGTCCATCTGAACACATTGAACTTTAGATCTATACTCTTATTCCAGACCATCAGTCTCACGCTATACAATAACACAGGTACAACATACCCTCATGTAAGACCCTAAGCACACTCAAGACTTAGTCCTTTTGCATTCAGATCCACACGGATTTAATTGCAAACCAGCCACCTTCCTGCTCACATTTACTTTCCTAGCTGACACTCTGCAAATTCGTCCCGTTCCCTTCTCATGAGCCAACATAAATACCCTAATTTTAAACTCAGACACTGTTCTAGCTGCTCATCATCTAACATAACTTCACACTGAGGGGTGTCCTCACTCACAACCATGAACTGACTCTGATCCACGTTTACTTTCAAGAGCCCCTTCCTTTCAACACATAGAAGATATTCGCATATTTGATCAATGGCCTCTCATAACTCTCTTCAGATTCGCACACATCAGAACCAAATTCTTCCGCATTAATTAATAGTGGTGATCGCCACCTCCTTTCCACTCGAACGTGTCCATTCTCGGGCAGCCGATTCGAAACACCATTTCCTCCTGCCATCCCACCGGCGGGCAGTTAGCTCAAATCTCTTTAAAAACCCCAATCCAGTTATACAAATTGAAATAAAACCAGGAGACATAACACAATAACCCTGTCTTACTCCGCTTATTAATCCTAACAATTCACCGATTTGAAGGTAAGTAGGCGCGTAGCCTAGATTTTATTCTTACACACGCTCAGCTATCCGTCATACATACTTTTGATTGCCATTCAGAAGCCACACCAAGCCACATATATCACAACCCTGTGCATGATCACGCTTCCTTATTTAACTCTAATCATCGCCTGTTGCAATCCATAACACTAAATACATTTATTCTTTTCTTCCTCCGTCATTTCTCAATCAATTTGTTTTCAATGTAGCAGATTTGGATGCCACTACATCCTCTACACTCCTAAACGCACCTTGTTCTTCAGCCAATCAGTCCCTCAGTCCCTCGACGCACTCTTTTCTTTCAACCAAAATACGCAGCATATATATTTCATCCCTACAACACTCCAATAAACTTTCTTCCCCTATAATTTCTACGTTCCCAGCTTTTTCGCCTTTACACTTATACCAAGGGTAGACTCAATTAACCCGTGATGTGTGTGATGATATGATTGGACACTCGGGTGGTCTTTATGACGCGTGGGCTCTCCTACCTGGCAAATCCCTTGGGGAAACTTACCTCCATAAAAACGCTTTTGTTAAACAACCTTCCAAATCCAATCAATTCATTCCAATTCGCCTCCGCTCTTGATCATTTCACTAGTTTTTCATCTATACCCTGCCACGATTTACATTCGTTCAACTTCTCCCCCTAACCCGGCGTTGGCGATCATTACGTCTTCCTTATGCTAATAACACCATCCCCATCCAAAATACCCTATCCTGTCTTGCAACCATCAAAACCGCCTACAGCACATTTCACTAACACCTCAGTCATTACTCGTTAATATTCGTGCAGGATTTTCGAAGTGTTCCTGTTTCCACACTCTTCTTATCCACTACTCTGATGTGGATTTTCGAAGTGGTTCTTTCCCAACTCCCCGTCACAATCCATTTCAGATTCGTTACAAAGCAACATCGCTATTCATTATTCTAAGCAGATTTCCCCTTATTCTTCATTCTTAACCTTTTCGGTTCGCGCGCTTCCTTCCAGAGAAGCTTCCTATTTCCTTGTATGTCCTCATTCATCCTCCTTCCAAACTTGTTCATTTTACGTCTTTTTTTCTCCTCTCACGTGATGACACCTTTTAGGTCAATTTCTTTTTTTCCTCCTTATATAATTGCCAAGCATCTTTTATCCTTTTGAAATCTCTTCCATGCATTTGCTTTTTGTACATCAAAGCACAGCTTTTTTTTAAACTTGTAAGCGTGCGCTTTCTCAAAAGGTCCTGTCTCATTCCAACCATATCGCGTGGTTAACATTCTTACTTTCCTAACGTGTTAAGCACATCCACGCGATGTACCCTTTCCGTTTGCACGTCACTAGAGTAACGATTCTTCTAACTTCATGTTTGCCCCCTGTAGATTTGCTCAGTATCAACTTGTACACATTCAACTGATTTATTCAACCGTTTCACTAGCGAGCGCTCTTACATACTTAATCTTATTGTTCTTTGCACCATTAAACTTCTCACTCTTAATTTCTACCCTACTTCTTTCGTAATACTTCCTCTCCCGTCCAAGCCCCATGAATCATTAATTTTTAACATAGAAAAATCAACTATGAATCCGATAATGCCCATTTCTCCCCTTAATAAAAACCCCTAACTGATTTAAACCAACCACATTATTCAACATCTCCTTCTTCTTCCCAGACATAAAAATGCAATCATACGTTTTCACTTCGGATACCATCTCCTAAGGCCTACACCAAACTCAGTATATATACTTATGGATAGCTCTCGTGGTTTAAAAGAAAGTATCTAACTTACACACATATCGCACATCTCTCTTCACAGAAATCAATCACCTTGCCTAGACCATTCCTCATTTATCTCGGTTCGTCCTTTCGTCCGCCAGACTCTCCGCGGTGAGTGTGCTTGACTTCGGTGTGTCCATTTGTCACCTCCCGCCTACCGCCCGCTCTCACTGTATTTTGTTGGTATACCGCGCTGTG
>JABUQX010080802.1:52500-55721 GCA_015478945.1 Trachelipus rathkii
ACTATCAGAAAAAAATGTATGTTTAATTCATACGTTTGTAAATCATAATACTCCTTCGATTATCTATCGATTGAATAATGATCTGTCTTTTTTCAGGGTTTGTCCGGTAACTAATAAACCTTTTAAAAACGTTGTCTGACAAACATATAAGGGTTTCATGTCTTTTTGATTTCGTTCGCCCCAGATTTAGGGGGGCGAAGTGCCCCTCTGCCTATCGCCTACTTATGTATAATAATATATATATATATATATATATATATTATATATATATATATATAATATATATATATCATATATATATATATATATATAGTAATATATATATAGTATATTATATATTATATATATATATAATATATGATATGATATATATATATTTGTTGGGAGAGTATACGCATACTCGAAAGCGATGACTTACCCCCATTTATAATGGTTGACGCGCTTTTCATCATCTCATTTGGCGTTAATGATTCTTGTACAATCACTTATCCTCCAAGGCAAGATCTTACTGTGGGCGCACTATCTATCCACATATCACATCCATACTTCAACGTCCCCCTCTTCTAGACAACATTCTTACACGACATCCCTAACTAACTTTTATCCCATAAGGTGTGGGGGGAGAAAGAATTGCCCGTATCGTGTGTCTTGCGTGTATGATTTTATGATTGATTTTGTGTTGGTGAAGAATGAGATGTTGAAGTAATGTGTGTGGATGTTAAATCAGTGAGGGCATTATGAGTGCCGGCACAGATCCGTTCATTGTGTTCGTTCTAATGAAATAGGTTAGGGTTGGGGGCTTGGATGGAGAAATCAAGAGTGATACGGAGGAAAGTGGGTAGAATTAAGAATGAGAATTAACTGAAACAAGGTATAAGGATAAGTATGTAAGAGCGCTCGCAAGTAAATCAGTTGATTGTGAACAAGTTGAAGTTGAAACTGAACAAATCTGGGAGCAAATGTAGGGAATGGTGCTTTTGTAACTGATGAGATGGATGTGAGGGGGTGTGTGGAAAGAACACTTCGAAAATCTGTATAATATTGGAAGTATGAAGCAGGTGAAGTGATATGTGCGTGGGTTTGATGTGCACAGGAGGAATATCGGTATTTTTTGGGGATAGGTCATAGCAAGGAGGGGAGGTAATGGGTAGAGTGATTAAGTTGAAGGACGTATGGTGAATGGTGTAGGATGAATTACTGTGCGTGAATTGCGTTGAGAAGTGGGGCAGATGGTGATTGAATTGGTTTGGAAATTTGTAATAAAGCGTTTAATGGAGGGTATAGTTCCGAGGGATTCGGAGAGAGCAGTAATAATCTATAAAGGGTAAAGGGAGATAAAGTTAACCTGAGAATTACTAGGGAATAGTTGAGGTGTTGTAGGGAAGATATAATCTGTGATTTTGGTCTGAAAGGTTTCGTCGAGTTAGCTGATGCTCGGATTGGCTGAGAACAGGGTGTCGTTTAAGAGTGTAGAGATGTGTGGGATTTCAAATCTTTTATTTAGCATTGAAACAAATGATTGAGAACCAAATGAGGAAGAATAAAAAATTGTATTTTTAAGGTTTTATGGATTTGCAATTCACGGATGATAGGATTAATGGAAGCTCTATAGCAAGGTATTGTGATGAACTTCTGAAATGGATCAAAAGATGTATGCACGATAGTGAGAGCGTGTGTAAGGCATATAATGGTGTAAAAGTGATTGGTCTTGAAGATATAAATAGCGGAGTGAGCAGGGGATGCGTTGATGTCTCCTTGGTTATTAAAATTTGTATATGGATGGGGTAAATGAAAGAAGTAGAGATGGGGGTGGCAGGACATATGGTGTTAGAATGATGGGAATGGAGGTGAGTGGACGGTGCCCTACCTATTATAGGTGCATATGAATTGTGGTTTTTTTGTGGTGAATCTGAAAGATGTTTGAGAGGATTGGTAGGAAATTTTGGCAGTGGTGCGTACAAGGAGGGGGTTTGAAAAGTAAGACGTAGATAGAAGTAAGGTTTGGTTATGAATGAGGTCTTTAGTCTCGGTGTGAAGGGTTGTGTTAGGAAAGATAGTGAGCAGTGCTGGGAAAAAGTGTCTGAGTTTAAGAATATTTAGGATATATGTTGGATGAAGGAAACTGGTGGATGATGCAGGTGTAGTAGGAAAGTTTGTTGTGAATGGCAGGAAGGTGGCTGGTGCAATTAAAATCGTTGGTGGGGGATGTGAAAGGACTAAGTCTTGAGTGCGCTAGGGTGTTACATAAGGGTATGTTGTTATACCTGTGTTAATGTATATGTATAGACTATGGTCTGGGAATAAGAGGTATAGATCTACAGTTCAATATGTTCAGTATGGAAAATCTAGGGGGGTGTAGGTGTGCAGAAGAATTGATAAAATGAGTAATGAACGTGATTAGAGAGTTGTGTGGTGGTGTGAAGAAGGGTAAATGAGAGAATAATGGAAAGTACGTTGAGATACTTTGGGGTCAATGTGGGAAATGATGATATGTAGTCGGTTTGGGTCTAACGGACGTACAGTGGTGTGTGTGTTGTAATCGAAAGACGGCTTGGGAGACCGAAGAAGTAAGTTGGATTGAGTCCAGCGAAAGAACGGAATGTCTGGCGGAGAGAAATGTGAGTTGGCCAGAGGCGAGAAGAAAGGTGCGCAATAGGAGTGAATGGCGAGGTTTTTGTGAGGGGGTATGGTTGTGGGCCCCCCTGGCCAAGGGATGAACCCTTACACTGACGATATGCCCTAGTGAGGGAGTCTCGCCATGTCCCATGAAGCTCTCTAGGGTGGTTTTCTGACTGCGACGAGTTAATTAATGGTATAGAGGGGGGGTAGGGCTTGGGGCTTTTCTTTTTCGACTTGTTTATAATTCTTCTACTGTTTTCTTTTCCGATGCACTGTCACGGCTGAGCTATGGTCAACGCGACCTTACCCAATGTCCGTTCGTCGTTGGGGAAAAAAAGAATGATGCATGATCATTTAATAAACGGATAGTATTAGACGGGCAATATGTATAACATACATTTTTTTTTATAGGTATATTGATAATTGATATATTTTTTGTATAGCGATTGCATTTATAGTGTTAAAACAGTTTTATTAATTATCAAAGTTTATCTTCAGATTCTTGTGATCTAATGAGAAAGATCATTCCATTTTACTTTATACTTTCAAAGGTATAAAACTAAAAATTTAGAAACTAAAGGAGTTAGCAATATAATAGCCTC
>JABUQX010080803.1:0-5000 GCA_015478945.1 Trachelipus rathkii
TTTATTATCCGCTACCCTCTACTATAATACGGGGTAAGGATAAATAAATTATCGTATCCGCACGTACTTACTGTCCCTACTCATCGTTGGCTACGAGACACCCTCAAAATTATATTTATTTTATATTTTTTTATTTGACAAGTTTTTTTATTATCATTATTATTTTTTTAAATATTTTTGTATAATAATAGCTTTAATTTAAGCGTTACTGATTCAATATGTACAATTTGATTGGGTTTATTTATTATCATCTATAAGTGTTTATAGTAGCTTATTTTATTCGAGATAGTATTTATATTTTACTTAAGAACTATATATTATTCATAATTATATTAATATATTATAGTCAATTATAATTATTTTTTATTTTTTTATTTTATTTTTATATTAACTTTTATATAAACAGTTATTACTAATAATACGCTGATTCAAATATGTTAAATTTATTTACTGGTATTCCGACTGCTATACGTTAATTATTAGTCGAAAATATTTTAATTTTTGGAAAAAATATTTAAAATTCTAAAATGTTTTGAATTTTTATTTTTAAAAATTAGTTGGGTTATTATTAGGAATTTGGTTTAGGGAGTCGTGTGGCTGAAATCATGCGGCTGCCGCCCGTTACCCTATTTAACTGCGTTTATCTAATTGAACATCTTGGTTAAGAGAACTTGGCACAATAAATAACTCATCTAATAAAGCAAAATTACATAAAGTATTTAAGAACGGTAAGATTATTAAAAAAATTAAATATAAAATTGATGATTTTTAATAATAAGAAAAAAAAATTACTTAATTAATCTAATCAATAATAATTCAATAAATAATAATAATAATAATTAATAATTTCCATTTTAGGTTATTTAACTTTTAGGCCTTGGCACAGATTGTAATGTTTTAGGGCACAAACAGGAGGCATAAGAACCCACGAAATCCCACGCGTTTGGGATCTTCCAGCATAATATGTATATTTAAATTAAATGTTACCTGGAGAAGAATCGGGATGTTGGGGGTCTATTTTAGGGTACCAGACAATTTTTCACATTTCCACAACAACAGGTCAACGGCACAAACTTTTTAAATATACTTACCTTCACACCAAACAATAAGGTACTCTTTTATTAACATTTGGCACATTTTTTTAAAAAATTTCAGTACATTGAATTGTAATACAATTGGTTGTATAATTATGGGTTATATTTAAATAGTGAGCGTTCGTAACTACTGTTCCCATTCATTTTGAAAAGTCATCATGAACATCAAATTATAAAATATAGTCCATTTCTAACTTGTTTCTCCTCCTTAAATATATGGTTCATATTGTTTTTAATCAATACACCACATAACACAACTCCTACCTATAATATATTAATATATTATATAATAATATATATTATATATATATAATATATAAATAATATTAATAATATATATATTATTAATATTATGATATATAATATATATATAATATATATATCAATATATATATTAATTATATATATATATCTATGAGAGAGAGCAGAAAGAGCAGAGAGAGAGAGAGAGAGTGGAGTGGGGAGAGACGATAGAAGCAAGACGAGAGAGAGAGAGAGAGAGAACGAGAAGTAGATAAGAGAGAGAGAGAGAGAGTAAGAGATGTAGAGAGAGAGAAGAGAAAGAAGAGTGGAGAGTATGATAAGAGACGAGACGTGTGTGTACTGTATTAATATGGACCCTTTTGTCCATCAGAAGTTTGTGTGCTGCGGTTCTCTTCCTTTGGTCGATTTACAATTTTTAATAATATCCTTCAATTTGTAGAGATATTAAGTAATTTGTTGATAGACAAACTTTTTATTATTTCCACAGGTTTTTATTTTAATATAAAACCAGATATAATAAATAATTACGCTTTTACGGGGGTTGGTTTATGGGCGGGGAGGAAGCCGGTCGCCACCTCCGCACAAACTCTGTGATCGAATGACGAACTCTTACTGTTCAAAGTATAATAGGATTTTAATTTTAATTAAATATTAATCTAATACGTACTAAGCATGAAAAATAATTATTACTAGTATTATTATTATATTAGTTACTATATATTATAATTATTATATATAAGCAGGGGTTGCTGATAAGGCGATGTTATCTTATATCTTGTTCATACTTATTACAATTATTATTATATACATATATATTAAAATATAGATTTAATTATGATTATCTAACTAAGGGTAATATTTATTATAAAATCAGTTTGTTATTTTACTTTTTATAAGAAATAGGATCCACTAGGCACATCATGCACCTTTCGCGACGGTGATAAATTATTGTTATTATATATATGATACTAACAATATAAATGTTGAAGGGAAGAGGAGAGAGAGTAGTGACTACCATGCAAATGTAACATACACAATACTTTTGGGCAATAGCTGTTCGCTCTGTTACAAGTGGTCTGAAGAAATACTATAAATGTTTGGACGCACATGCAGTTCAAGGCTGTGCTCATGTGTTGCCAGCTTCGGTACCACTCGCGCCCTCTTTTATAGAATAATATATATATGTATCGTATATATATATATGATTTGTATTCGTAAAATTATTATTATATATATATATTATTACACCTTTAAACTGATATATGAAGTTAAATAGGATGATATAATTATTTATCGACTGCAAGTTACTATTATATTATTATGTAATGAAAATATTCTATTATATTATTTACTATATTATATTCTTTCGATGAATGTCGGATGTTTTCTGAATTTAACATTATATTATAAATTTTTTTACTTTAGTAGTGCTGGTTAAGTGATCTGAACTTCTAGGATTGGATATTTCACACCGATTTATGAGTTCACATATGTTCTTCTCGTATATTAAGGTATATACTGTATATAGCTATTGAATTAATTTCTTACTTAGCTCGAGCTGTTTCTTTAGGGATAAATTTTTAATTTTAGACTAATTCATCTTTAATATTTCTTCATTAAAATATTTTTAACAAACATATTTTGGAAGGAAGAACAGTTAATATACTTATTTATTTTGAATAAATATATTTGTTTAATATATTATTATTTAGTATATATTAATTTGTATTATTATAGTTATTAATTAATCATATATTTATTACTATCAATGTATGATTGTGTTATCTATTTTATAATTATTTGGTTATGTATGTATTATATTATTAGTTCAGGTTATGTTAGATCAGTTTATAATTATTATATTCTATAATTATGATATGTTTAATTATTAATTAGATGATTTATTATTCAATATTGTCATAAAAATTTAATAAGTCAATTAAAGGTCAAATAGATGGAAACATGTATTATTCATTAAAGCCATCATTAAGCAATAATCATTATTCATAATTAAAAACCCTATATATAAGGTAAAGTGTAATAATTAAGCAACTTATAAGCGCGGCTTTTGCTACATATAACATTTAATAGGCAAAAAGGTCAAATAGATGGAAAGATTTATATTTATAGTAATACTATTAATTATTATATATTATATTATATATATTATATATATATATATATATTATTATATGATATATATATAATATATAACTCATTTCGTAACGTGAATGAACGAGCTTCGATGTACAAGAAATACCATTTTTCTTCCTTTCTAAATGTTTAGTATATATTTGTCTTTCTGAATTAATTGATAAATATATACATCATTTTATTTATTATTTTAAGAATTATGATTGGATGCGCCGTCGTAGACTAAATTACTGGATTCATCTGACGTTACCAACGCGTTATAACGCGTTATAATATAAAACACATTGACTGATTCATCTGACGTTACCAACGCGTTATAATATCGGCGTTAGAGCGTTTTTTAAGCGTTCGTGTAGAAGGGGTTTAAGGCCATTTTCAAAAATGGTTCAAGTGAATAAAATTGAATTTTTTTTTAAGCGCGGCAATATATAATAAAATTCTCTATCATGGGTGCCCTTTCATATTATTCAAATTGGCAGATTCGGCTCCATTCTCGGTACTTTGTTGTGTTTTGGGAGCTTGTACCAGTTTCGTTGCCTCTAACTACAGACACCCGTATACAAATTTAGGGTTTCCACAAAGGGTAACATCTTATAAATCAACATTGAAAATGATGCAAAAATTGAATCAGGGAACAGCTTCTACATCGTGTCAATGAAAAAAACAAACGCACGACCACTGAATTTATTAATAAAATAAATAGAGGTGAAATAGTACATAAATAATAACCATTTAATAATTTAAAATTACGTCTATGATAAAGGAACCTTATTAGTTTCATGATACTTGCGATTTTCATAGAAACTTACAAAAAACACCTATATATTATATTATAGTATATAACTATATATATACTATATATAATATAATATATATATATATAATAAATATAAATGTCTAACTTAGAATGTTGATTATATATTATATAATTATATATAATATATATATTATATATATATATATATATGAATATTATATATATATTATATATGATATCTATATATAATATATATATCTATAATATATATATATATATATATATATATTAGTATATATATTATATATATATATATATTATATATATAATATATATAGAACTATATATATAATATTATATATATCATATATATAATAATATTATCTATATTATGATAATAATATATAATTATATCTATCAAAAATATATATATAATATATATATAGTATATATAATATATTATATTATATTGGCTCGGGCTTGTCCTAATCAATATAGAGAATTTTAATTACCGAAAATAAAAAATTAGAGATAAAAACTTTAAAAGTGACTTCATCAAGTAATTTTTTAATATTTTTTTTTTTTTTTGTCTGTTGAATCGAATAAAAAGTAATTTGATTTGAAAAATCTTTGTTTAATTGGAATATTAGTTTATTATTAATGTTTTATTAACAATAAATCGTAATATATATAATAATATAATAATATTATAATTATATATATATATATTT
>JABUQX010080803.1:10000-37797 GCA_015478945.1 Trachelipus rathkii
TTATTAATTTAAGTATTCGCAGTCCTGCTTCACGGTACTTATGAATCTTCCCTCTTGCAATCAGCTAGCCGTCTTCGAACAACGTAAGAATCAAAATTATCGCCATTTACACGAAACGATTTCTTACCTAAGTAGAACAAGCGCTCTCCGACTAAACTGTCTCCATAGTGACTCAGATTAGATTGATGAGGATTCGGTATTTCTTTATTATATCTCTATGCATTATATCATCGTAGGTAATTTCAGACCATATTATGTATTCGATTACTTACTGATTCGTTGTACTTGTCTTCTCTTCGGGTATCCAATTAGATTATCGTCAGCCCTCTCGTTACAATAACTTCGCGACGATCATTTATTTGATTAGTTATTTTATTTAACGGTCGATGTTTGCTTACTAGTGAGGCCACAAAGATTGCTGAAATTGTATTAAGTTGGAACTGGTCAAAAACTAAAAATCGCGCCAAACGCGTAACCGACTTTTTGGCCCCACAAATATTATAATAATACCCTTAATTTTTTAACAGGTATATTTTATGTTAATACCATCACCTACCATTAAAGAATGTATATTGACTCTCTTAGTCAATCATATATAAAGTCACGTCTCTATCAAATTCTAACTCTTCTAATTCATTCAGAATTCTATATATAATTAAGTTAGTCATATATAATTATCATTCTACTCTCTTCACATAATTAATTCTAAAATATATTCAGTAACTATTAATATAGTGCTTACTAAATTAATAATAAAATAAGTAAAAAATATAAAACATATTATTCTACACATTGAACCCTATATAATTAACGGGTATCCTCAATGATAGTTACCACTCATAGTACTATATCATATTTTCATACTTTCTATATTATATCCATTATATATTATTAATGGTAATAGTTGAGATTCCCCGCCACTATATAAAATAAATATTCTTATAATACTATAAGAGAAGATAATGAGGAAAAAGAATGGATAAAGTAAATTTTTATACAATTATAACGTAATAGATTACGTTAGAAAATACTTAATAATTATGTATGTGTTTTGTGTTACCAGGATCATAAAAGTTAATCTGATTAATTTTTGTTCACAAATATTTAAAGTAGTTAGTAATTCAAAAAAATTATTCGTTCGTCGCAATGAATAATGTCATCATTATTACAACTAATTACAATATGATAAACAGGTAATATATATTTTCAGTAATAAAAGCGATAAGTTCGAAAGAAAAGTAGACTTATTAATGAGGCCAAAAAGCATTATTAAGAAATATTATAACAAACATAAAAAACTTTGATCTTTTGCCGAATTGATTGCAATTTTACTATTACATCAGAAAATCTGTCACAGAAAGTTTCTTTATATGTTTATCATTTCGATTTTATCTCATTTAGAAAACGTTATGGAACATTATTATTAAAGAATTAAATCATGTTATCAATATTGTGGAACCAGATAAGAAAGAAAACTTGTAAATATTCCTTATTAAACCTATATAGTTGTTGAGAGAATTATTTTTTGTAATTAGAAACTTTGTATTTTCTACGTATAATTCTTTAATAAGTCTTATTGTAATAGATAAATTTAGAACCTACGACGAACGCACTGTTTAATGAATTAAATTTGAATAGTAAGCTATAGTTGACTTTAGTGTGTGGAGCAATGATTGGATATTATGTGCACACGCATATCCATTACTCACTATATGTAGACTATCCAAAACTGTCTTTTTATTTGATACCCTTCAATCATAAGTACTAAGTATTTAATAGGTTATCTGAGTAGTATAACAAAACATCTTTTAGTAAAGAATAATATATTAATATTATTTAATAATAATATTATATATATTATAATATTCAGGATGGACTCATTCGAATTCACGAAAACTAATACGATAGTCATCAATATTTATTTATCATATAATAATTTAATATATATTATTAATTATATATATTTAATTAAATAATTAATATATTATAAATTTATTATTAATACTATATATTTATAATAATTATATTTAAGTATAATATTATATATTATATATAATTATATAATATATATTATAATAATATTTATTATATTAATATTAATATTATTATAATTATATATATAATTATATTATATAGTATCTTCAAAGGCGGCTCACTCCTACACTTCGTCTAACTCGTGGATCTAGACACGAGGTTTTATTATTATGATAATGGACGATCTATAAAAATCATAATAATATAATTTCTTTCTATATATATTTAATTATAATAGATTCATCTGAATAGTAATCATTTATTTACATGATATTAATGGAATAGAATTAATTGTATATATTATATATAAGTATAATTAAAACTAATATAAAAGTGTAAGGGGCATTCATCGGGCCATGGATATAACTCTTATATTATAGTATTTTTGTACAATTATATTTAAATTGGTATAGTACGGACTCGTACCTCTTTACTACAATAAAAGCTAAGGCCGGAAGCAAATTATTAAATATACGTGGGGTTTATATTATTTATATATATATACAAATACATTATATCGGTGAATAAATTTATTATACTCAGTAGAAGTTTTATTATATACCTTGTTCTTATAATGAAATCTTTAATTACAATATTCGGCTTTAATTTTTAAGAAATAAAAATTTTTATAAAATAACATTTTACATTATTTTATATTATGCTGATATTATGAAGATGATAAATAAATAAGAAATTCTATATATTAAAACATATGTCTTTGTATAAGAATATACATATAAGATAATGACTGAATTTTTATTGGAAGGATTAAAACTTTTATAGATTATACCCATAAGAACCAATTTATTAATTTGCTAAAGTAGAGAACTTTGGTAGCGGATTATGGATAAGTTAGAAATTAATTTTTAATTTAATATAAATTTGTATGTTAATTATATTATTCATTAATAAATATTAATTATATATAAATTAAATTTATTTGATACTGGAAGGTATAGCGTAATTTTATAATCTAATATTTAGTTTTTTGAGGGGTGGAGGCCCTTTTATTATTTTGATTATATTCTATTTATATTTGTTTAGCCCTATTGAAAGTTTATTTTTAGTGACATAGTAATTATAATTTTTGAGTATATTAACACCTTTTGTCCGTCGTACCGTATGAAAGTCTAAGGATGAATAAACTTTGCCTCCGAAGGTCCCCGGTTCCGCAATTTTCGTTAGGCGAAAAGTTATTAATGTAGAGTTTCTCACTGTTGTCATAAAGGTTTAAATTTATTTTTTTAAAGTAATTTAATTGGATCTTTATTATTAATTTAATTGGTATGATAACTTTATAAATGAGGGTAAATAGTATGATTATATATCGGTGTTTCTATTATATATATTATATATTATTTATATTCGGAAAATATAAAAGGTTTATTTTAATTTTAGTCCGTCTCTTCTCTTCTCCAATTGAAAATTGCTAAGTTTACCTTATATAATATTAAATAATATAAAGAAAGGTTTTATTATAATTAAAAGATCACTGAGTCACTACACCTTCTCAATTGTCTTGAATAACCACCTTCAGTAGAAGAATATTTTATGTTGATATACCAATTCTCATTCCTTCGCATCTTATGAAAGTTCATTATGTCAAACTTACGGTAATTTAAAGTCTTTTAGAAAATTTTATCCTTTTCTGCAAGTTCAAAATTTAATTTGGTGAAAGTCGTTGTTATATTTCGATAGAAATTAGATGATGCCCATAGAAAATGCCGTTTTCCTAGTATTATTGATTTGTTAATAGAATTGTGTACAGGTCTGAAACCTTATTTATGTATTTGAAAATTTTATTGGTTACCCCTCTTAATTATGAAATTTCTATCTCGGAAATTTCTCTCGTACAAGAATCTTAGATGTTTTCTCGACTTAAAACATCAAAGTGTTCATTCTAGTTGGGGGGGGGTGGTTTCGAAGCAAATATTTCTTTCTCTTTCTCCCCAAGGAGTGCAGGGGCCCCTCAAACGAAAATCATAAGGTTTGCATGTATGCTTCTCATTGGCACTTCTTTCAGTCTTTTTTTTTTAAGGAATTTTATATTTACTTCGTCTTCCTTCTCTTTTCTGTGCGGTTTTTCGGTTCGTGAGCTTAGAATGTTTTCTTCTTAATTTATTCAACGCTGCATTAAATATAGTTATTTTTTCTTCACTCTGGCAGGCCCTCATATCAAAAAGGATAAGTGATTAAAAATAACTAAAAGATTTTGCAGAAGGGAACAGTCATTTCGGAGCTTATAGACCTTTGAACATCATTTTAAAAGAAAATTTAGATATTTAATTATTGACAGGAATGAAATCAAATTTATTTTGGTATTGTAAACTTTGGGATATTTGATGGCCCCCAAATTAGAACCTGATAAGATATATAGAAAAGAACGCATATTAAACCTTTAGGTCAGTCGTGAATAAGTTTCTTGGCTAGCACCGAAGAAATTGACGTAGACTATAAAAGAAGTATTGAATGAAAAAGCTAGCATGTTTCTCAATTTCTCTCTGTTTTATAATATATTATATATATTATATATATATATAGTATATATATTTATAATTATTATATATTATATTATAATATATTATATATCATATATATATATATATATATTATATATTATATATATATATTATATAATATTATATATATAATATAGTTATATATATATATATATATATATAATCCTTTGTCCTTTGTACGGATATTGAACATTAATGAAAATTTCATCTTCCATATTATTATTGCTCATGATTATTAAATTATTATTATTGATTATTATTAATTTTATTATTATTATTATTTATTATTATTGTTATTATTATAATGTGTTTTTACTTTATGCTTTATGCACAGTTTATTGATCAATTTAAGCTAATTATATTTTGATTGGACGTTCGAAATTCGAGAACCACGAAATTTCTGCATGTCACTGTAAATTACGTTGTTTTAATTATTCTGAATTAACTGTAAATGTTGGAAGGTCTTCATACGCGGTTATTTTTTTTTATTTGTATGACTGACTTTTTCATGTAGAAATGAAATTCAGTTGACGTTGCCCATTGATTGCTTAGACACTGGTCATCCGGGAACTGCCATTTCCTACTTTACGAATAGAGTTGCGGACATCTTTTCAACACTCTGTCGATAGTATGATGATTTTTGCCGATCTTCCGAAAATGGCACAAGATTATTAAGGTTTGCCATCATCTCCAGAAAAAAGGCAACAGTATATCAAACAGGTTCTTCGGTCTGCGTTCACGTCCCAACTTTGAATACCATTTAACCAGGTATAATGAATTGTTCCAGCTACAATATTAAGTTTTGGAAATGATATGTTCGGGTTTATGAAACTCAAGGACTGAGAAATGCAATTATTCCGTATTCTCTTATTTAGAACTGCTCTTTTAATGAAGAAAAGTGAAAATGCCAGATTGGAAAGGACTGTGAGCGATACCTTGGATAAATATATGTAGCTTCAATATCGCATACCGGTATCTTTTTTAAGTTTTGTTTTTTTTTTTTTTTTTTTTTTTTTTTTTTTTTTTTACGGTAAAAGAATGCTGAACGAGAATTAGTTTTGCATTTTATTATAAATTCAAATATTTTTAGGTATCATGGTAAATTTGAGATTTAAGTTCCAAAATACTAAATAAAAAAAATAAAAACTTGAAATGGGAACATTCCTATTGGAATGGACGTAGAAAAAAATTATTTCTGCCTTTAAATCGTTCTTTTAACTTTAAAAGAGGGGAAATTTTTAAGGAAACTTAATATAATTTTTACTTGTATTAAATGGATAAAAATTGTTATTTAAATTTATATATTGTGAAGAATTGAAAATCAAATTTTAAGCTATTAAATAATTTTCTGAATTGTATAATCACATCGCAAAAATAAAAATCCTTCGATTCTCTTTCAATGGATAATCGATAAGGGTAATATGTTACTTTACGTGGCACGGAGATTTTCTGTTTTTCTTATGACGTTATCATGAAACTACATATGACAAGAATACTTACTGGAGAATGGAAGAGAGTAAACGGTGATCAATTGTAACAAGTATCTGAGTTTAAATATTTAGTATATATGTTAAATGAAAAGTGAACGGATGATACAGAGTGTAGTAGGAAAGTTGTGAATGGTAGGAAGGTGGCTGGTGGAATTATATTCTTGTCTTTATTTGCTATCTTGAGTTGATAGTTTTATTTTCTTTTATTCTTTTTTCTCTTTATAATTTCCTTGTATTATAACTTTTTATTTTCCTCTTAATTTCTTTCAGTCTGTCCCTCCTTATAAGTTGATCAATTTAAAAAAAATGGGCTCCTGCCTTCCTCATATTAACAACCATGTGTAGATTAAAGTTAATAGTCACCTCGTATGTCAATAGCTATATTATATGAGAGAGAGTAATATATAGGATCATATATTATTATATAATATAATATATTAATTATAATTTATAAGATATGAATATAATAAAAAAGAGAGATAAATATAAATATATATCTAACTTTTTATATCGTTGATATTTTATTATATTATAATATTTATTTCAAATTATTATTAAATTACATGTTGGATAACCAAAGAGATAAATAATAAATTTTATAATATATAATTATATACTTAAGAAATAATTAACTGTTTTAACGAGCGGAAGCAATGGCCGAAGAGTCAATTAAAACAACAATAATAATAATACAACATTAATTACAAATAATAATAATAATAATAATAATAATAATAATAATAATAATAATAATAATGAATAGATAATAAACAATAATAACAATAATAAATACTATTGATAATTATCAATTATCTCTTATTATTATTATTATTATTATTTATTATTATTAATTATTAATTATCCTAATTATATCAATTGTTAATATATAATACTCATTTATTATTTATTCCTTATTTAATATATTAATTATTATTCTCATTATTATTATTATTATTATTATTAACTTGCATTATTTTTTATTATTAATTATTATAGCACATTTACTAAGTTTTATTGGTTACTTGTGATTATTAGCGATTAAACCTATCTAGGTGCTATTGTGGTATACTAATTGAGATAAAAAAATGTGGAATATTTTATTAAAAAAGAAAAAGAATTGCAAACGGTGAAGTCCGTTCGAAGTGTACATTTAACTTCTTACAGAAATAATCTATTACTTATGCTTTATATATCTTTTTATTTTATCCTCATATTATTATTTGATTTATTTGAAATGACTAGTAAATCTTAATAACCACAAGTATCGATATAAAATAATATATATATAATTAATAATAATAATCTCATTCATTTTCTTTAGAGAAATGCTTACACAATCTGAACAAAAATATCCTAGAAAGAATAATAAACTTGTATTATTAAGAAAACTGTGCCATATAATAATAAATATAATAATAATAATATAATAATAATATAATATATATAATAATAATAATATAAAAATACCATTAAAGCTATAACAATCATCAGCGGTGCGGTGGAGTAAGGATATGTTTATATAGTCTAAAGGCTAGCGAAGTATTCTAAATGAAGCAATCGAGGCAAGTCAAAATTGTTATCGCTGCTAGCAGAGCATATTAGTAAAGTATAAATCATATTTATGAAAATGAGAGTAATTATGGAAATCAAATAATTATACAGTAATTGCAACGAAGGTAGAGGCGATGAGCAGATAGTACAAGAATCACATATAATATAATATAGTAATTAAGATTAAAATACTCTTACACTTCACACTCATCTTTAATTCTTTAGTGTTATATAACTATATTATAAATATATTTTGACATTCACATCTACATATAATAAACTTAAATATAATAATTTAGAATAATTTCTTTATTTATGTTCTTTACAAAATTAAAACTTGCTTTAATCTTTATATGAGTAATATTTTAAAAATATTACGACTTATTTAAATTTATGGTAACTAAATTAAAACTGAATATTAAAATAATAATCTTGATTAAAATTTAAAATAAAAATTTCACAAAATTTAGTTTGACTTTGTTAAGTTCAGTATCCAAGATAAATCTAAAACATGCTTACAGACAAAGACTGGATCATTGTGCATGCTATTGAAGCTCTATATATGAGTATATCTCTAGAAATGATTGAGCCATCCCAATTGCTTTTTTATTCTATCTTTTGCGGAGAACCATATGTTTAATTTTTCCATATTTCTATATATTTGAATAATATTGTATATGTACGTTTCTTGGCATTGCGCTATATGAATTTGATATGTTATTTCTACGTATAAATTATACTTTTGAGAGAATTTTGCATTGGACAGGGAAGTTTTTTCCGGAAATCAAACGGAGGTATCTGTAGCAGCAATATTTTGGCCGCTTGTAGGAACATAATTATTATATTTTTAATTTAAATAAGAAAAAAAATTTATTTAGTCTCCTATGAGCTATGTTTAAGAGAGGTGCGCTTTAATATTAATAATGAAGGACTATATATATGAGGTTGATTATTTTTTGACACGGACTACTTTATATTTATTTGATAATTCTAGCCTCATGTATGCGTTATATTAAAGTGCCAGATTAGCATTATTATTAAATTTCTCACTAATTAATTTATTTTTTAGGAAAATTTTATGTGCATATTATTGCATTAATTGACCTTATTATTCCTCATTCTATTTATATATATCTATTCAGATTGAGATATATATATATAATCTATAATATATAATTTATTTTATTATAATTATTTATATATTAATTTTTATTTATTTATTTTTAAAATGCAATCGGTACAAAACCTAAATTAATAAATGAACGTGTTAATATTTAATAAAAAAAAATTTTCATTAATAAATGTATTCACTAATATAAAAATATAAAAATTAAACTACCAGAAAAACCAAATTTTGTTATTAAATCTATTAATTATTTAATTATTACAATTAATTTTTAATTATTAGTTAATTTATAATTCAAAATATTTTCATATATTATTAATTATATTCATTAAATAGTTTAATTTTAACTTATAGGTGTATTATTTTTGGTAATGTATTGATTAATTTATTTTATTAATTAGTGATTTAATTATTAAGTATATTATCATGAAAGAATTCCTATCATATTATAATAATATAATTATGTATTATTATTATTATATTTCAATTATTAATAAAGTTATTATTGTATATTTAAAATATTAATCTTTTATTATTATTCTTATTATTATTTTTTATATTTATACTATTTTTGATATATTATATATTATTTCTAATAAATAATTCGACCAATGTAATGTTCGTCGATCTAATTATAAATATATATTATTATAATTATTATATTATATATTTTTATTTTATTATTATTAATTAATATTTAATATTTATAATATTAATAATTTTTACTTGAATTATTGTTTATTAAAATTGTATATAATTGATATTTTTTTAATCTAGTTTGTTGTCTTTAGGTATTTTAATAAAATTTAATCAAATGCACACAGGTAATATAAATTCTAATATAATGAAATATTTTGCTTTTATATTTTATTTAAGAAAATAAAAAATTTTTATATCCATTTTTATTATAATTTATAATTTATTCTTAATTATAATCTTATTATCCTTTTTAGTAATTTTTTTTAGTATTTCATAAATTTATGTATTTAATAATTTAATTTACTTTATTTTTATTATATTTTATTTTATTTTTATTTTATTTATTTATGCAATAAACTATTAAATAATTTTGATAATTTCAATATCAGTTGTTTCCCTTGATTATATTATTATTTGATAAATTATAATTATTAATAATAATATAGTTTATTTTATAGTTTTATATTTAATTACCAAAATTTTGATATTTTATTAATTTATTATTTAATTGTATATTTTATTATTTTATATTTAATTATTTAGTAATTATTTTATATTAATTATTAGTTATTATTATTATATATTATTTAATTTAATTTATATTATTAATTATTATATTATTTAATATTTATTATATTTATTTTAATTATTTTTATTATTTTATTATTATTATTATTATTAATTATTATTATTTTACTGCGGATGATGTATTGTATTATGTAATTTATTCGATGTATATTATATTGTATCTTGGAATTATTTTTTTGGTGTGGCGAATCTGAAGATAGTTTGAGAGGATTCGCTATGAGAAACATTATTATTGAGATGTGTTAAAGGGTGGAAGTTATTTTAATTTGATTATATGGTTTATATATAGTCTGTAAAGATAATGAAGTACATTATTTAGGTTATGGGTGTATTGAAGATGTAATAGATCATTTGTTCAATTACTGGTGTGGAAGTTATGATTAGATGGATTAAGTAGCAGAATTAATCATAGTTCATGAACTATAAAGTGTTTGAGTTTAAATAAATATTTTATAGGATATATGCTGGGTGCATTAACAGGAGTTTACGATGATCGCAGAGTGTAGATTAGGAAGCTATGCTGATATTATACGTTGCAGGAAGAGTGGCTGGTGCCAATTAAATCCTTGGTGATGTAAAGGAACTAAGTCTTGGAGTGCACTTAGGGTCTTACATGAGGTATGTTGTTCCTCTGTGTAAAAGTTATTAGTGAGACTAAGGTCTGGAATAAGGATTATAGATCTAAAGTACATATGTTCAGATGGACCTCAGATGGATAATTTTAGGGGGAGTGTTAGGTGTGAGAAGAATATGTAGAATTGTGATAAAGTTGAATTCATTGTTTCTAATTCCACCTTTATTTAGAGGCGAAGCGATAAATTTTGAGAAGTAATTAAATGAAAAGTACTTTTATTTTGAGTATGGTTTGGTTTCATGTGGAAATAAGAATTGGAAATTGATAGTTCGGTTGAGTTTAGCAGATGTATATGTGGTGAGTGTAATGTTGGGGGAAATCGACCAGCTGGATGACTGATAATAAAAGTGAAACTGAATCAGTAAAGGATAATTTCTGGAGTGAAGAGAAAATGGGAGTTTGGCAGAGTGCGATGAAAAAATAAGGTTGATCTATGGTTAGGGGTTTGTGGCCTTTTTTTGGTCTTTACCTGGCGCCTAATTGGCGTATTGACCCTACTTTGACAAGATTGCCATAGTTTCTTAGTCTTTAGGATCTCCGTTCGCGGTCACCGTGATCGCCTCCTACGGGTGGATTTTTCTGGCATCTGCCGTGTTCTTTTAATTCTGTTAGTTTCTTCTACTTAAAAGAGTTTGTTACTCAAAGGAGGCGGTAGTACTTGGATTACTTATCTTCTTTTTCGATCTCTGCATCATATTACTTCTACTCTCTTACTTTTTTTTTCTGTTTCCCCGGTGCAATCATGTTACTCTCTCATCCTTTGGAATATCAGTCTTTACATTATATATATACTTATTTTTAATATATATATATATATATTATATATATATATATTTTTATATAGTATATAATATATATATATTATATATATATATATATATATATATAGGTATATATATATATATATATAATTATATATATATATATATATATATATAAAGGAAAACCGTTTTATCTTACTTCCCGCCAACAAAAACAACAATAAGGCATTTTTGAAGATCTCTTTGGTTCATGGAATCAATCAAGTCTCCTTAAAGTAGTCATTAAATAACTCTGAACTTCCCTTTTCACCGTTGGAACACCCATGACAATATCACTGTATAATATATATATATATATATTATAATATATATATATATATATATAATAATATATATATAGTATATATATATTATATATATATATTATATATATAATATTATATATATATATATATATATATATTATATATATATAATATATATATATATTATATATATATAATATACTATATATAATATATATATATATATATATATTATTAGCGAAGGAGGGCGAATATTTGGAAGAATCTGCATTAATAATTATATATTTAATCTGAAGAATTGGCATTGAGAAGTGGAAGAATCCGTATCAGTATTGGAATGGAATCAGCAAAATTCAAATATTTCCGATCCTTTTTTTGGATGTCTAAATTTATGGTTAAATTTTTAACAAAAGTATTTGAGAAATAAATCACTGAAATATGTTGTGGTGCAACGAGAGATTTTAAAAGGTTTCTGTGCATGTGGAATGATATAAGATTATAAATTCATTCTTTCAGCCCAGTAAAGCAAGCTACCCATTTATAAAGACTATATTGCCTATTTAATTTTTATTAAAATTATCAAAAGACATATTATAATTTAATGGATTTAGAGTTCCTCTAGTCTGATAAAAGTTTGTGATTTAAATGAAGTTAGAAAGTCAGAGGAATCTTTAATTAATATTATCATTAGAATACAAATTTAGTGAAAGAAATAGTAAGAAATAATTGAATTAAACTAATATTTTTTTGAAGGGTTGTTTTTCTTTCATCACAGCCAAACTGCAATTTTGAAATGAGAAGATAAGGAGAGATAAGAACTTGGAAAAGGGACAATCCTATAGTCTTAAGATTTTTTATGTTGAATGAAGATGAAAATGAAAAAATATTTTGTCCCAACTTTTAAAATTTTTCGACAAACTTTTTTCCCATAAATCTTAATGGAGTAGGTGCCACAAAATCACAAGATTCCAAAATGACAAGTAAATTTATCTATTTAGCTTACCTCCTGATCTACCCCTGGATATCTTAAATGCTGGTGTTGTGGAATTTTGTGACTTTAGTAAATGTGGCATAAAACTATAAACAGATGGTAAATGAAGATCGGTGGTTAGTGAAGTATTCTGAAGAAATGTTTTTTCTTTTGAAGACAAAGATAAAAATGAAGATAAGTTATCTGAAAATAAAAAATAAAAAACTTTAGTGCTATATACTCAAAAAAACTATTCTCACAAATTATATTCATTTCTCTCATATTGACAATGAGTAAAAGAGTATTAGATATATTGCTAGTCAAATGTTTCCCAGTAGTCTCCATCTTATATATTCCTTTCTTACTAAAGCCCTAAAAAGCATTAAAACTTTTATGGAGAACAAAAATTTCTGTTTTTAACAACTGATTAACCAGTAAAAATTTATTTGATTTAAGTTTTAAACAATTTCCTTCCATCTCTTGAATCATCTTCATATGACCATTGGATTCAAATCTATGACACCTAAGTTACTGATCTAAGTTATCTCGGTATTAAAACCATATATTCTACAATGCATAACATTTTCATATTTGATTTTTAGTAAATCATGTTACTTTTTCCAGTTTAATGACATATACACCAATTTTGATTGATTAACCTAGAAGTAATAGATTTATACTATATTTACAAATACAAATCTATTATGGAATGATGATCAAACCAAAAAACAAATCTATTCTGTAATCATTTACTGATTCAATTAACATTTAAAAATTAAATAAAGATCTCAAAACCATTACATAATAATACCCTACCTTAAAATGCAACTATGGATTTTAAAATTTACAAAAATACTTGAAAAATAAACAATACCAGATTGTAAGATGATGTTTAACTTTCTTGATAACAAAGCAACATCAGTGAGCCTCTCTCTGTTTTGCATTTCTGCATGCTCAAGCTTGTCCTTAAGAAATCCAACATTTTCTACAAGAAACTTTTCCTCACTTAAATCTTAAATAAAAAGAGAAAAAAAGTTGAATTTTTTCCAACATATATTAATTATACTGTATATACGAATTTTTTTTATATATAAATTTGATGTAAATTACCTGGATTGCTGATTAATAAAAGGACAATTAAGGGAACAATAATTACAGAAGCAGTTATGAATCCTAGCCTTTTTCTGATCATTGTGTATCAGCATTAGTCAAATTAACTGCATAATCTGAAATTATATATATATATATATATATATATATATATATATATATATATATCAATATAGTATATAATTAGTTTATATATAGTATATAGTATATGTATATATATATAATATATATTTATTATATTATATATATATTATATTAAAAGTATATATTCTAAATATCTTTATGATATATATTCATAGTATTATCATTATGTAGTGCAATATATATATATATAGTTATAACTAATATAATATATATATATAGTATATATATATATATTATATATATAGATATTATATTATATATATATTATATTATATATATATATTAAGTATTATAGTTATATGTATATATAATATATAATATATATTAAATATAGTGGATATATTATTTGAACTGAACATTAATATATATATATAATATATTATATATAATGTGTGCGTCCTGCGTGCCCATTTGTCCAATTGCGGGTGCCACTCCTTGTTTCAGATCCAGAAAATTCAACATGCAAAACAACTTTAAATTAGACAGGGGAAACTTTGAGGTGGCCCCCAAAAGGATATGATCTTCCTCATCTGTTGGAGATGCAATCTTTGATATCATCGCCTCACAATTAGCTGGAGCCCAGAGAGAAGTCTCTTAAATTTTCCATATTTATTTTTGTTATATTTGCTTTCATCATATTTTTGAATTTGGGGTGCGCAAACTCAGCATGCACACCCAAACTCCTTTTATTAGCAGCCAATATAAAAGCAAACCCAGGTCCCAGAGTATACCCCTTCTCCAAATGTAATAGACAATGTAGTTAAGGAAAAACCTCAATATTATGGAACTCCTGTCAACAATGATTTTATCTGAAGTGTATGAACCTTCAAACCTCCAATGATTATTCTGCAACATGGTCCTGCAGTATATGCAGAAACTTTCACACAGAAATCCAAATTCCTCACCCACATAATTCAATCAACATACTTCATAAAATTGCATATTAATCTTATAAAAAATAAACAAAGAACTTCACAACACCCAAATTAAATATAATATACACATACCACTTACACAAGAATAAAATCTCAAACAAGCCACTCACCTCTCTGAATTTCCTGACAACACATTCCTAAGACAATACAAAAACCACTCATTACACTCGTACACAAAATATCCAATTCCGAAACGCCACCAAAATATTGATGACAAAATATCCACCTACCAATCAATAGAAATACAAGTTAATAAAAAAACATACGTTACAACCTAACATTTTATATCCCATATCCACACCTGAATATTGTCCAGGAAATTATTTCCCAGACATATCTCTCCTAATGCAATATAATAAGTTGATATTAACAGGAGACTTCAATGCACATCTCCCCACATGACTTAGAACCCACACACAAATACACAAAGAGGTGACACACTTATAAGTAGTTTACATTCACTCAGCATCCTTAATAATGGAAACCAACCTACACAAAGACCCTTACAACATAACCAGAACTCCACATGCCTAGATATAACCTTGTCTTCATGCAACCACAACATGGCAAACTTTTCATGGTCTCTCTTCAGTTCACATTCTAATTCAACATAATCACCCATCTCACAAATGTTACCAAAAACCATAAGAAAGCAAATTGGCAAGCTTTCACTGACAGCATGACCGACTTTCCTTCTCGCAGCAAAGCAATATAACACCAAAAAAAATCACACAGTTATTACAAAAAGTTTAACCCCAACTTCTCGCCTGAAATTTACATCTTAATAAAACAAAAAAACAACCAAAGACAACAAACAACCAAATTCAGGCCAAATGAACCAAATCACAGAAATTAACCTTAATCAACTCAAAAAAGAAAGAGAACTGGCAATAATATAACCAAAAACTAAATCAAAAGACTGACAAGAATATTTTGAACAATAAAAATAGATACATCACACACTCAATCAACCCCAACCTATGAAGCTCTATGTAACCAAAACAAAATCTCCGACCTAAAAATCCAATACATCATTATGATGTCACACAATTCAAAAATCAGTCATAAACCCACAATCCCCACCAATATACAAACAATTAAATGACTTAAAATATTAAAAACAAATCAAGAAGACTCCTAGGCTAGAAGTGCGAAACATTATCAAAAACCTAAAAAATGCCCAAGCAGTGGGACTGACCAAAGATTTATTATCCATCTCAAACACTTTGGTATCAAAGCAATCACAGCCTTAGATCAAATATTTAATCGTGCTTAGCAAACTAACACTCTCCCAAAACTCTGAAAACACCCTCGTATAATCCTTTTGCTAAAGCCAAACAAACCTAACAACCCTGCTTCATATAGACACATTTCATTACAAAAATTTTTAGACTAGGTTATCTATAGCTAATGTTATGGCAAGTTATTTTATAATTAATATATATATATATATATAATATCATAATAGTACATGAAGAACTTCCCTTCTAATATGATTATATAGTATATTATAGTATAAATTATATATATATATATATTATATATTAGAGATATATATAATCTATATATAATGTATATAATAAATTTTATCTTCCTGATTCATGGAATACAATTTGGAATTGTTCTACTAAAATATAAATAAAATACAAAAAATTTAACTGTTAAGATTTTTTTTCTATAAAATTAATAAAAGACATGAATTTCACTTTTCATCTCTTGGCAAAACCCCTACAATACAACTTGCTATTCAAAACAATATTCTTTTAAAATTATTTATAAAAAAAATTATTTATATAGTTATATATACATATATATATACTAATTATATTATTTAATTATAAAAAATTTACAACTCAATCTAATATAATATATATACAGTACTCACTTAAAAATTTAAATGGAAATTAATCATGAAATTTCCCAATTTAACGATAACTTAAAGTAGCATTTATTAATCTTAAATGAAGATATTTCTAACAATGAAATAAACCAATTTATTAAATGTGATCACCATTGACACTATATAAATTCTATATTCTGTTCTACTTCCTCTTCAAATCACTCAGAAAGCACAAAATATTTTATTTATTAATTTTTGTTCACTGGTACAGAAATGACATTCATTTAATAACTAAAGAATGTACAAACCAATTTTTATATTTTAATGCAGTATTTACACGAATTTTAGAACCATGGAATGCATCTCTACTCAGACTCAGGCTCATCCATGATAGCCCAGCGAGTAAGTTGTAGAGTTTCCTTCCATTGTGAATATCATAAATACTGTTTAAAACTTTAAATATTTAATGTTCAAAAATTGTAAAAAAAAATTATTTGAAATTTTATTTATTGATTTTTGTACATTTTAAGTTTATATTCATAGTGTTATTTCTATTAAAATGACAATCACCCAGTTAAAATTTTCATAGCATTATTTTTTTTAAATTTTTCTTTAAAATATAGACAAAATAAACAAAAATCAGTAAAAAAAAAAAAATAAAAAAAAAAATAAATAATTTTTTGATATAATTTTTATACATTAAATATTTATATTTTTAATTCACTATTTAGATTATTCATACTGGAAGGAACTCCACATTTATCACTCAGCACTTCCCAACCACCCGGGATACATGTACCCCTGAGGATATTGGGTACACCAGTTAGGGGTACATGAAAAATAATATTGGTAATGGCAAAAAAACACCAAAAAAGAAATTACAAAAAAATAAAAAATGTAAAATCAAAAATAAAAGCCTATAAATGTAATTATTTAGTTAAGAACATTACCTAACAAAATCAAACTTTTTTTGCTTGAAGGGAGGGGTGAGGGGTTATGAGAAATGGGGGTTCTAATACATGAAACGCCTAATCAATGGGTACAGGATATGGAAAAGGTTGGAAGCACTGATATACCCAAATAGTTTGAGTTCAAATTGCCCATTCTCTACCCATTTAGGCTATGCCAGCCCTTTGAGGTCTTAAAATGTGATTTATAATTTATTTATTTTAATAATCATAGTTGTTGGTGGTTGATGGCTAAAAATCGGGTCCTAAATCCTTAACCTAATTAATATAGGATACATTAACAGAAATTGCTTACCTATCTAAATTAGATTTGCACCAGTGTATCATAACGTCTTAATCATCTATGTAATATAACACTAACAGATGTGAGTAAAAATTTATATTGTTACTTCAGGCTTTAACCATTACATTGTTAAGGACCAAAATAAATAAATAAAATAATTAAGAAAATAATTTCAAGACCAACCAAGTAACAAAGTATTCTACACTTTAGTAGTAAATCTGAAACTCTAAACTTCTGAAAATCATCCGGACTTCTATAACGGGAGGTACGTAAAGTAAACAATGATCGGCCATAAAACTATAGCTTGGAGAAAGTTGAATTTACAAAGCATGAAAAAGACATATTTGCATAATAACAATACAGTGAATTTATCTTTGGTTATTGTTCCGTTATCATATAAATTATTCATTGAGCATAAAATTAGTTTCCCCGTAAAATATTGAATTGGTTAAAAGTACAATCAGTGGTGTATAAAATAATTAAGAGCATTACGAAGAGAGTGAAGTCAAAAAAATTTTAACAGCTCAGGCTCCAACTCCACATCTATAAAATTGTCAGGCTTCTAATTTAATTAATTAAACTAAAATAAAAACATTCGTTCGAAATTTGTCCTTCATATAAAATGAATAAATAAATAAATAAATAAATAAATAAATAATTATAATAAATAAATAAATTGAATAAATTTTCAACGTGCCATAAAAAATCTCAATTTTATCTTGCAATTAACAAAATCATAATGGGAATATAATTTAGCATTTGCTATTGAAATTTGCTGTTGAATTTTGAAACTGTTAAAAAAAAGTTACAGATACAAGTAACAAATTATTAAAGTGAAAAGTTTGATATTTTAAAATTTTGCATTTTAAACAGGGCTGCGGAGCAGATAAATATTATACCGGTTCCATATCCGGCTCCATCATTTTAAAATTAACCGACTCCGACTCAGGCTCCGTCGTTTTAAAATTGCTCGGCTCCGGCTTCGAATCCAGAAATTATAAGTAATTCTCTTATGTATAAAATATTTATGGTATTATAAAAATATTGGTTGTTAGTGACAGCTTTATTTTGATTCAGAAAATATTTTTAGAAAATTTTTAAACAAATAAAATAAATAAAATTTACTTTCTTCCTAACTTTTAAAATAATTCCTCTTTGAGCTATATGAACATATATAATATAGTTTTATTCAAAACAGTTGTTTCTTAAAAATAGAACTTCTTCAAAAAAGAAAAAAAACTTTAAGATTCAATTTTATTTTTTAAATTCGAAAATAAGCGCGCAACACACTTGAATGGGAGGCAAAGCTGTAGCTGTGTAAGCAGCATCGTGTAAAATTTTAGGATAATAAGGGATTGCCTCGGTAACTATTAACATTGATTTCCGGCCGATTTTCATTATGGCATCAAATGTCTTATGGAATTCAACTTTTTTTTTCCAGGGGATATTTGGGTAAAATGTATTTTATTGACTGATTGCCATTTTTCAATATCTTTTCTGCGTGCTCCAATTGGTTTCATTGCCTATCAATTCCTAGCTTCTTTATCTTCACCTGACAAAATACTACAAGAAAGAATTCCTGAATCTGATAAACTATAAGACTCAGACCCAGATAGGTTCGACAGTATAATTCATTTTAAGTCCTAGTTCTCAATGAGCATTCCTAGCTTTATCAGAGATCTTGAGCTCTGAGTAAGATTCTGAACTATGAATCAACATGGATGGCGGAAATTTTGGTTTTTGTTTTTAGTTAACATTCTTTCCTTTTTTTTTCTTCTTTCGCGGAATTTTGCCATTTGTTAAAATCTCTCCTTTATTTTCTAATACATTAATTAGATAATTCCGTTATCTGTAAAACTTTCGAGCAGTCAAGTCCTCTGGATGAACTTTCTTTGTTGTAAAGTCATATTTAAATAATTCTCCGACAGTTTCAATCTGCTCTCATTGACTGTTAGGAGGAAAAATTTCAGGTGTACCTCACTTTTTCACCTTGACACCTCAAAACTTCTATTAATTTTAGAGCAAGTCCTACTTTTGCCATTTATGTCACCGTGTTTATAAGATTTGCTGCAAGAGTATTGTAAAATGTGAACTTCTCACCTCATGCGTGCAATCAATATTAACATTATCGGAACGAAATCTTTTCATACTTTTATTATGTTCGTTCTGGAAATCAACTAGTACTTCTTCCTTGTGATATTTAATAAAATTTGTATCACATTGATCAGATCCTCAAGTTTTTGTTCATTGCCCTTATCTAATTTTTAAAATGTATTGTTCATATTTGATGCTTTATTCATAGCTACGCTAATTACTTGCCTTTTATTGATCTTGAATTCTTTGAAAATATCAGCAACAAGTTGTTGGTTATATTCACCGAAATGTTGTTATTTGGTATCTCTTACTGCTAATGTTTTAGTAATGTCGCTTTTACTTTCGTCCACATATCTAATATTAATATCAAAATAATTTACCTTTGCCCATGTACAAAGCATCCATTTTAGAATGTACGAAGTGTCCCTTTAAGCATTTTAATCATACTTTTTGGTTTTGGTTATACAAACGCCTCTTCTAAAACCATTTTAGGCATGAATTTCCTATTTAAAGAGAGACTCAGTTCCAAAACCATTTCTTCATACAGTCTTTGTGTCCAAATTCGTTGTGTTTTGGGGTTCGGAAGCAACATTAGGTATACTTCACGGGCCGGATTAGAGCTTACGTTTTTAGAATCGAAAATGAATTGCTATAGTTATATCCTTCTTAACTGTGTATATACATAGTATAAAGTTCGCTAATTTGATATAAAAAAAAACACATTTTCAGATGAGGTATTTCTAATGTTTACGGTGATAGAGAAAAATTACTTTACTTACCTTGCTCTCATTATTACTACAGTCTCCTGGAACTTGATTAATTTTCTTTTCCACCAAAATATTAACTCTGAAGATGGGCTAGTGATTGCAACTTTGCATTATAGGCATTTAGATGCGTGGTCTGTCAGTCTGAACGATACTGCTGATTTGTTATATCATGTTGAGAAAAAACTGTGTCACAAACATACGAGTACCAACACTGACATAATCGTTTGAGAGGCGAAAATCATCAACTTTACATATATAGGTTACCAATTATTATGAAAATGTTTTGATATCTACCTCTAAAAACTTATTCTTAAGAACTATATCACACTTCATTTCTATAATTCAAGTTGAAGTTCTTCAGGGATGATGTCCGAATTAGCAGAAAATAAGTTTGGAAAACTTAAATTTTTTGTTTCAGTTGTTTACTACCTAACATGACTTCATATTTCTAAACGTATTGATCATTTACATATCCATCGTAGTTTTTCAAAAGGAATTTCTTCATGATGGGAAGAATCTTTCAAAGTGACAAAAAAATGGAAAAGCATTTTCTTTAGACTGAAGATTTAAAGATTAAGTTTCATTTCAAATGATTCGATTGATTCGTGAAAGCTTGTTATTAATTGGCTTTTCCTTTCAATTTTTTGCTCAGTGTTATTTAGTTTAGGTATGTGTTTTCCTTTCATTTCCATGAAATTTTTACCTCATCGAGAAGTGAAAGAATCTTTTCAATATAGTGCCCCTACTTAACCAACGGACATTGCTATGATAAGGCAATTCATATGGAATATCAATGTCATTCAAGAAGTTATCAAATTGTTGGTGATTTATGACATGACTACAAATAAAATTAACACTTTTTATTACAATATCCATAACATAATTCATTTTAAGGATTTTGAAACAAGTACTTCGAGATATATAATGCAATGCACTCCATAGAGATGATAATCTTTATTCACGGACTGCAATTTTGATTTTAATCTGGAAATTACACCTTTACCACGCCCAATTATTTGAGGTGCTCCACCTGTAGTAATAATCACCATCTTGCTCTATTCTTATATAACTTTAAAGAAGCAACCAATGAATTACCTGTTATTTAGTTTTTCATAGGATCTAACGCCACAAATTCTTCCAAAATGCACATATTCTCATCCTCCTCGAATGAACATGCAAAGTTGTGATGCATCATTGGTATCAGTACTTTCATCAATAGCAATTGAATATGCCAGAAAAGACTGAGTTTTATCTTTAAATTATGAATATAAATTTTCAGAAGTATTCAGAATGAGCGGTGAAATAGTTTTCCTTGACAATGGTAATCTGAAATGTTTACGGCTTTTTCAGGACATATTTCCGAAGCCTTCAATATTCAATTTTTAATAAATGCACTTTCGCAAGAGGGCTTTGAAGAAGTGATTATTTCATTCGCTATGACATAGCTAGCTCTTACTGTAGCATCACTATTCTTATTTATGTTTTTAAAAACTGATTGCCTATTCTCCAAGTTAAGTAATTAATTTGGAAATTAATTCTTCACAAAGCTCTCCATCATAACATTGATATTTTCCTTGGTGATTAGTTTTATAATGTCATTGAACATTTTACTCTTTCGCAACCGCAATTTGTTTGTTGCAAATCAAATACGTAGGCTTACCATTCGATGCAAGAATATAAATATCTCCATGAATTGTTCACTGTTTTGCATTCACTATCAATCTTTCTTTGTTTTGACATATTGGGGCATATTATTAAAAAAAATTTTAATATTTTGCATGAGGATGAACTTATGAAATATACCTAAACTTCACTTAATCACTACACGTCTCAATACCAAGGAAAAACTTACAAGAACGAACCTGAAGGCTAGTGCCGCTGGTGCTAGAGGGATGAATCATTGTGTCTGAATTGCCAAATAGTACGATGTTTATCTTTGAAAACTGAAATTAACTAATAATGATAAATAACTTCTACATCAAATTATATTTTTTTATTATTTTTATTTTTTATAATTTAAATCACACCATGGGCCGAATGGGACTCTTCTGAGAGCCGGATCCAACCAGCGGGCAGTATGTTTGACACCCCTGATCTGCAACATCTGTAGCAATCAACTGTTTCCCGAATGCATCACTTCCCAACCAAAAAAAACAAAAAACAAAAGTAAGAAAATCACAAGATTTCACAATTAAAATTACCGTCTTATGGGGATAAAATTATGGGACGACTAGTAATTTTTCTTGTGGCATTTTGACATGAGTTTTAGCAATTTCCTATGGGGAATTTTCCTATAAGATCCAATAGATTATGACAATATAGTGGGAAAGACTTGTAAGTAATTCTTGTAGCTTCCTACAATTTTCCAATGAGATAACACTAAATACTTACAATATTTATTGCAATATATTATAGTTTAAAAATAGCTTTTCCCAATAAAATATTTCGTACATGAATGGTTTCCAGCTTTTTCCAACCTTTCTTATCCGCCATGTTTTTTTTCTCCCGCTATTTTAACTTTCATACCTGTTAGACTGAAATGCTGAAATCAAATTTCGCACGAAACAGTAAAACTCCCTTCAATGCTGTCACACAATGTACCAAGCCACACTCACTTTCCTCGCGGTAAAATTGATAACTATCATAAGTACCTCCAAGGACGCGAATCGCTTCCTCGCGATTGACGAAATGTTTCCATTGTTCAAGGGTTATACCGCTTGACCACATCGCCCACGCTTTACAAATTATAAATGTAAAATCTTATTTAGTTACTAGGGCTGTAATACGTAACAAGAATGTTGTAAAACACTGTAGGAGAAAAACTACATTCTTCATAGATAGACATTAGTTACGAAAATGGCTCCAGCTACATCAAGTAAAATATTAGACTAAACAATTATGTACGTTATCAACTTTATTACATTTCGGTCATTAAAATCACAAAATTTTAAAGCCTTATGTAAAAATATGGGTAGTCTTCATAATACTCTACTTTTACATACAGAAGATAGATGGCTATCGTGAGGCAATATTCTTGCGAGAATGTTTGAACTGAGGAGAAAATTATTTACTTATTTTGTTGGTCATAAATTTCGATTATCTGACAGATTAATTAAATACGGAGTAGGAATTAAAATTTCATATTTTGCAGATATTTTTGCAAAATTTGTAGAATAATTTTTATCTCTAGAAAATAAAATAAAATAAAATAAAATAAAATAAAATAAAATAAAATAAAATAAAAGAAAAGGAAAAAGAAAAAAAAAAAAGAAAAAAAAAAAAAGAAAAGAAAAGAAGAGAAAAGAATTGAATAATTTTCTAGCTGAAGATAATATGGTATCTTTAACACGTAAATTGCAATACTGAATCTCAACTGTGGGACAAAACAAAATATTTTCGACTATTTTTCGATTCTTCAGGAATCTGAAACTTATTTACAGGCTGAATTCCTCAGTGATATTAAATATTACCTCTACAGCCGTTTTGAGTCTCTAACTAAGTATTTTCCAGATTTGAAGAACATAAATAATTATTATTGGACCCAAAAATCCACGTAAAGTTAAAAAGAAAAGGCAAAAAGATTTATGTGAGTGGATTATTAAAATTCAACTGCAATTAGTTAAGATACTCAGTTAAAGTAAGTTTAAGTTCCGCTAACGTAGCTCAATCGACAGAGTCACATGGCAAGGGCGCAGGTTCGATACCTGGTTCGGATCCTAGGTAGGAATTACCTAGAGAAGTTCCCCTCCTAGACTAATAGGGTTATCAATGACCGTGAGGTTGTAAAAAAAAAAAAAAAAAAAAAAAAATCGCAACAGACTGGATGATACGAGAATTCAAATATTCAATAATCAACCAAATTATCAGAGGATACAGGAGTCTTGAATATAACAACATTCCTCGCATTAAGTAATCTTTTAAATATAATTTTTTTTCACCCTAATTTGTACGCTAGCATATATATATATATATATATATATATATATATATATATATATATATATATTATTTATTTATATATTATATATATATATATATATATATATATTATATATATATATATATATATATTATCTTTATATATATATATATGTAATTATAGATAGAAATAAGGAAAGTAGACTCTCGAAGTGATTAGATTACCTACCATTGGGCATTTGGGGTGTATGGTACATCCCATGATACTCTAGTGCTCAAGGGTTCCCCATTCTTGCTCTCATATCCAACATTCTTCTTACTCCGGAGTTAGCACTTCGCTTATCACACAACAATCATAAAACACTGCTTTACTATTAATTCAACAGTTCTTTTATTCATCCATGTGAGTGGGGGGGAAAGAATTCTCATATCGTAGGTTCTTCGTTTTGATTTAGGTGACTAATGCTTGCCTCGGACCTGATTGTGATCACCACAAGTGGCCTTGTATCTTTCGGCGAAATTGTATGTATCTTCTGGGTAAATGGAATATTAGAGGAATAAATGGCAAGGAGAAGAGGAGAGAGGTGATGGATGTATTTAGAAAGGGGAAACTTTGATATTGCTTTAACAAGTGCACCTTACAGCACAAATGGCAAAGGATGGTGAAGAACGAAGTCGGGTGTGGGGTAGAAATCTGTGTGTGCCCCGGAGTGCGGAGGTGAGGTGGAGCATAGAGAAAGAGTTGCGATTCTGATGAGTGACTTGACTTGTGGCACAGAGCTATGGTGGATTTTGTTTGTGTGAGAACTAGAAATATGTTAATGGTTAAATTTAAGTTTCGGAACTTCAAGGTATGTAAAGTTGAAACATATGGTCGGTCTGAAGGTGATGTTTTCGACAGGGATGAGTATGGACTTTCAGTTGAATTGTGTTTGGAAGCTCTGAATGGTTGGAAGTATCCTAAAAAGGGATAGTATAAACAGGTGCCTTTGGAACGCCTGTGTGAGAAGAATAAGACATATGTAGGAAGGTGAGTTCGATATACTGTGAGAAAAGAGGTATGTGTGTAAGCAATACATTCTTCGAACATAAGAGTATGCATAAGTATGCCAGAGTTGGTGTAGAATGAGATGGTATTCCGTCGGTGCGAAGTGGAAAGTGTAATTGATTTTGTGTTGGTGAAGAAAAAGATTTTGAAGTATGCAACGGATGTTAAATCCGTGATGTGGTTGGGGACGGGAATATCAGATCATTATTCTCCTTCTCTCTCAATTTCTCACTTTTTTGTTTCAATGTGAAAAGTTTGATCTCACAAATACTCTAATCTCTAATGACATCCTTGTTCTTCCACGCAGTCAGTTTCTCAGTCACATCGACGAAACTCCTTTCGAAACAAAATATCATTCATGAGTATCGTTATCATCAACACTCAACCTGAACAGGAATTGTAGAATCATAATCGGAGTCCGAATATGGTAGAATCGATTAAATTATCATGTATCGGAATCGGAAACGGGATCAGAGTCAAGTTTTGAATGCTCCCGGTTCATCAATATAGTTGTTGGAATTAGAAATAGAATCGGAATCGCATAATTTTCAATAAATGAAACTGGAACTGGAACCAAATACCGGAACCGCAATGGAACTCCGAGTCAAATCGTCAAGGATAGAAACATAAAAATTTGGAAGTCGTCATTTACTTTAAGCAAAAAATAATAAATAATAATAATAAATATAATTAATAATAAAATATACATCGGCAGCATTCGTGGCAAGATACGTCTCGGCGAGCCAATACAAAGGTGAGGGAGTGATCGATAATGGGAGTCATGGGTAATCGAATGTGACTGACATGAATATAGAATATGGGGAGGAATGAAATAGTAGCATACGCGACGTCTAAGATATGTGAGGTGCAGGTTTCGAAAAAAAGGAGTGACAAGATTCATAGTGACTTTGGCAGATACTCTGAGAGTGACATGATAATCAGTACCTCTGATCGACTCTTCAAGCAGCAATCAGGTGCGAACTAGTATAGTAATGAGATGATATACCGAGGATGGGAGAAGGCAGGGGTAATGTACGGGCATAGATACCACTCCTATATAATAATAATAAATAGGATAACTAAAAGTAGAAGATAAATATATACACCAACAATTTCATGAATAAATTTATAAAAAACGTTCATAACTCTACTCTAACGAAATCATATATTTGCAATACTCGACTCGAAACCTTTTCTGTAGTAGGAACCAAACCACGGCATGGAGAATATGGGGGATGGAATGGTATATATATATACGGGTATGATAGTATAATTGTAAATCACACTTATATATATATTAATATAATATATATTATATATATATATATATATATATATTATATATATATATATATAATATATATATATATTATACTGTATTATACATATATAATATATTATATATATTATATAATATATATTATTGACTTTATATATTAATATTATAGCATATATATATATTATATATATATATATATAATATAATATATATATATTACACCACCACTCACGGGCAGGGCCTTTTCAATGGGTGGGGTACTCAATCTCATGCTTAACGCATTTCCCCCAAGTGGGCGCAGACGGGCTTTAAAAAGAGGAAGGATTTGAATACAGAAGGAAAAGACAGATAATGGCAAGTTTGAGGTTCCACAGAACAGATGTGGCTGGAAAGAAGGAGGTACTACACAGATTGAGCATTGAATTCCTAATTCTCACACAAATATTTCATGTAAGAGCAAAGGAAACCTGTTGCGATACTACGGCACGGAAAGGTGTTTGAAGGAATGCGAGCAAGCCAACAACTTCCTCGCGATCACCTGCCGATGGTGATACCTATAGAAAAGAGGTAGTGCGCCAATGTCACATGGCAATACACTTAATCAGGGAAAGACATATAACTCAGATTCCCCCAGCCCAGAGTCCAGACTATTCAGCGGTAGGTTGAGTGGGTAGATAATGAACCTTCATATTGGGGGTACGATTCGGTAGCTAACAAATATATATATATACTAC
>JABUQX010080804.1:0-12500 GCA_015478945.1 Trachelipus rathkii
TCTATTCATACTATTATATATATATCAAAAAACAAAAAAATTACTTATATAATATATATTCAATATATATATTTTATCTTATATTATTATTACTATATTTATGTATATATATTATTATATATTACTATATATTTCTATATATATATATATTACTATTTGTGTATTGTTCAGTTTTGTTTAATACATTGCACTTTTATACTTTATTTTTCAGTAGATAACAAGCGAGTTCAAGAACAATTTTCGTTACATAATTCTTGTTTCTTCAAATTGCGATACGAATGAATTTGACATGATTTATACTATTTATTTTTTGTTGTTTTTTTTATATGTACTTAAAGATTCATAATTTTTTCATGTATAGACATCATTCTATGGTTCGTATTAATTTATTCTCTGATTTCTTCTTTATTCTTACTTTTCTAGTGCCTGTAGTGTTCCCTATCTCTTATATAGAATTATTCTCTTGCAGAAAATAGATAAGGTGTTCTTTGTGATGTATTCCTGGACGTATTGTTTGTAATTAACCTCATGCAAAACTTAAATCTTCACAATATATATTATAATATACATATAATTCTATATATATATATAATATCTTCGTATACAATGTGATGTATTTCTATATAAATATCCTCTGTGGATATAGATACTTATATTCTTTTATTACTATTTATATTATATCTAGTATCTGATAGCTCTACTCTTATATATTATCATATTATCTTCATATATAGTATTCTCTTCTGCTTTTCATATTCTTATAAGCTATATATATTCATATTCTATCTATCATATCTCTATATCTTCTATCATCTATATCTCTTTATTATCCTACTATAATTATCTATTATCATATATATTAATATATCTTACTATATTATATATTATCATATATATTATTATTATTTATATACTTCTTATATTATTCTCTCTATCTTATATTATATCTATAATACTATATATCTTTCTCTATTTATATCTCTCTCTTCTTTACAGCGTTATATCATATATTATATATATTTATTATTATATATATCCTACTTCTCTTTCTCTCTACTATAATATATATCTCTATATCTATATATTATATTCTATATTCATACTCTATTTACATATAGGTGAATATATTCTCTTGTATATATCAATCTATATCATGTCTTATACTCTATGACTATATATTTCATTAATATATGTATTATATATCTCTATATATCTATACTATAACTCTATAATACTCTATATTCCTTATCTTCAATTTCTCTTATATAATCTATATTACATCTATTATATTATTTATATATTCATCATATTCTTTATATATTTTAATTATATCTATCCTTTTAAAATTATATTACTCATATATATTTATTACTCTATATTCTATATATATCTCTATATATAATATATATATATATCTATATATCTCTATTATACTATTATTAATACTCAATCTATCTTATTATATCTCTCTTATCTATCTTAATCTCTATATATTCATAGTATATCTATATCTCAATATTTTATATTCTTTCTATATATATTTTCTCCCTCTCTCTCTATATCTCTCTATATATTCTAGTATTCTATATATATCTCTACTCTATATCTATTTCTCTTATATATACGTCTATTTAATTTCTCTTCATATATCTATATCTATCTATATATATATTCTATATCTACTATCTATCTAATCTTCATTTGTATCAGTGTTATCTACATATATCTTATTACTCTTCATTATATATATCTATCATCTATTACTATATCTCTATATTCATATTCATTACTTGCTAATATCTATCTTATTTATCTTCTTATTTATACTAACTATATATATTTACTCATAATATTATCATTTCATCTATTATTCTAATATATATATATATAAAAATTCTTCTTATATTTATATATATTATTACTTATTCTCTTTTATTCTCTCTTTATATATATCTATATATTACTCTTATCTTATCTTCTTAATTTCTGTCTCTACTTATCTCTCCTGTGTAAATCTCTGCTTCCTTCTCTGCCTATGTCTCTATCTCTGTATCTATCTCTATATCTGTATCTGTCTCTGTTTTTATCTCTGTCTATTCTTCAATATTACGATAAAACTCATTACTATTATTATACTCTCTATTATATATATAATTATGTATATATTTTCTATATTATATAGTTTATTTTACTTTATATCTCATAAACATAGTATCATATATTCTTAATAAATACGTACTAATGCATATTCTCTATAATATATATTCATCTCTATATATCTATCTATATCTATTATATCTATATCTATATATCTTCTTACTTATATATCTCTATTTTACATATCGTTATATTCATTTCTCTAATCTCTCTTATCTTTTCTTTAGCTTTAATGATTACCAATTAGTCTTATATTCAGTTGTAACAATGCATAACATATCTATACTTATTTATTTTATTATCATATTCCATCTCTTCATCTCTCTCTATATATATATATATATAATATTCTTTTCTATTACTTATATATTTATATCATCATTAATATTATATATATTGTCATAGTATTAACTATATTATATATATATATATATATATATATATATATCTTCCCAATATATATTTTTATATCATATTTCTTGCCAGTCTACAACCATATTTCTTCTTTTATATTTTCTTATCTTCTTATATACTCTATTATATTTACATATTATATTTCTATCTTCATATCTGTATATCTATATTTATATATATATAATATATATAATATATATATAATATCTTATATTCTCTTATATCTTATTTACTATCATATAATCTTTAATATATACTATATCTTATATCTTTCTCTATTATCATTTCATACTACTACTCTTAAAACTATATATCTACATATCTATATATACTATATCTTATATATATCTATAATATATTACTATATTCTAATTATCTAATATTTTTAGAAATATGTAATTGATTTCCTTTCCATCTATCTATATTTACTATATTCTATATATTTAACATTACCTTTTTTATTTAAATATTTACATATTCTCTCTATATTTTATATCTTCTATATATATTTATCTATTCTTATTAATTATCTCTCTCATTATATCTTATATCTATATTTTCTCTATATTACTCTATCTTCTATGATTTTATTTATACGCCTCGTTCACACGTCCATCTACCTACTTCTTACTATATCCTACTCTTTTCCTTTCTTTTGTTTTCATTCTCATTTTCTCAGATCTGCTCTTTAGCCTCCCCTGCCTCCTCACCGTTATCACCATCATCCCCATACACAGATTTATATTATTCTTTCTACTTATAATTTATCTCTTGCAAATTTCTTTCTTTTCTTCTGTCACTCAATTCACTTCGTATTCAATCATCAGTCTGACTGTTACAATTTCTATTTTATTATTCACTCTCATTAATTCTTATACTAACTCCATTGTCTTCATACGGCCCTTTTACCCTCTCTCCTATTATACATTCTACTATATAACTATTATCTCATATTATCTATTTATTTTATATCTCTAATATCAAAATATATAAAATATATGTCGCATCTATCTTCGCTTCACTAAATTCTATATTCTCTTATACTATTATATTGTTGGGAGTGGATTGTGTTATATATTTAATCTCTTACTATCTATATCATTTAATACTATATATCATACTATTATATTATATCATTACTTATATATATCTTCTCTATATCCTCTACCATACACTTATCTGTCTTATTACTATCTTTTATACCATCATATATATACCTTTTCCTTTTTCATGGTTATTTTATGTTAATTATCTTCTCCTTTGCATCTTTCCTAGTCCAGTATAGGTACCTACTATATTTATTATCTTTCACTTTTTATATGGGTATCCCTGTTTTATAACTCTAGTTCTTTATCTACCTTACTTACTTATATATATATTGACTCTACGCTTTTCTGTGAGTTATTTTTCAGTAAACTTAAATATGACATATTTTATTTCGGGCTTCTTGTCTGTTCCTTTTATCTATCTTAGCCCTTAAGGTTTGTTTTGTCCCTTCTATTATACTATGTTAGTAAATCTAATCCCTTGAGCCTTTTAATGTGAGTCCTACCTATATATATATATCTTTTTCTCTCTAGTTTCTGGCTTCTGTTGTATGGCTGATATTCTGTTATTGTCACACTCCACTCTCTCTCTTTACCTTTTTTACGAGTTTATTACTGGTCTTATATTATCTCATTTTTAATTGTCTCTCTTTTATATTGTAAACATTATTACTTTTTTAGTAAACTTCTTTCACTTTTCTTTCTTTCCATGCTACTGCCATTCTTATATCTTTCTACTACTACCTATATAGTATATTATATATATATATATATAACTAATCTCATTATCTTATGTATTAGTCTCTACTGAGTTTTTTATCTTTCTGCTTCTTTCCACTTAGTGTATTACCTATTATATTATGTTACGTTAAACTTCATTCATTTGCCCCTTTTCTGTTCTTATTCTATGTCTATTTCTTTATCCTCGTTATCTTTATTCCTCCTCTACACTATTCTTTCTGTCTTCTGTCCTTTATTTTTATTTCTTCACTTACTTCTATCTTCTTTTCTCACACCGTTATCTCTGTCCTTACTTCACTTTTTAGGTATTTCATTCAACTTTTCTTCACTTTGATCTTTTTATTAGCTCTTCCACACTGTGATCTAGTGTCAACCAATGGCTTGCAGGCCGTTAAGCTGCTTCTCATATTTTTCTTCCCCTGATTGTTTATTGAGGACGACAACTACACCTGACTTTATTACCTTTACTGTCATTTTTCTCTCCACTCCACTCATACCTATATCTATTTTTTAAGTCCTTTTTACTTACCTCATCTCTTACCTACTCTACTTTAGTCTGTAGCTTATATATATTTATATCATATCTCATAATTTATGAGTTTGTTCTCTATTGACAGTTTAATATGTATTTATTAATATGTATATGTATCTTATATTATCACTTAGCTCATATCTATATTTGGAGTACTGTATAGTATTTTTTATCTTATCTTACTTCACTTTTGTCTGTCTTTTACTTTTTATCTTACTTTTGTCTGTTCTTTTTCCATCCCTCTTGGTCGTCCTTAATATATTCTCTCATCTACTACTCATCTTTTTAGTTATGTATCACTTTATTCTATAAATTCATATCATCATCTACTTCTTATATTGATTCTGATTCACCTTTATATACTGTCTTTATTAATTCATCTTATTTAACCTATATGTATATATATACTCTTTTGATTTATTATACCTTTTATTCACTATATCTATCTACAACTATAATATACTTTTAGTATATTGATCTAAATTATATAAATATTTTATTTATATATATTATCATTATACTACCTCTATATTATTGTCTGTATTAATTTTTTATATCTACCCTCTTGGTCTGTCATTTTGTCTATCTACTCTCTTTGTCTGTCTTATTTTATATCTTTCTACCTATATAATATAATATATATAATATATATATATATATAATATATATATCACCTATATATATATAGGTCATACCTTTATATTTAATATTTATTCAATATTTATACACATAAATATCATATATATATATATATTACTATTAGGTCTGTTTATATTTTCATATTGGTCTATTACTCCCTATATACTCTTTGTTTGTATTTAACTATATTTCTCTATACTTATCATACTACCCCCTTATTGATCTGTAGTATAACCTCTATTTTACTCTTCTCTCTATATGCGGCTCCTCATATATTATGTCTCTTTATTTATTTAATCATCACCCTCATTTTAGGTATTCATATGTACTTTTTTAGTTACTATCTCACTTATATATAAACTTACTTATTTATTTGTCTGTTTTATATTTAATATAGTCTTCAAACAACTATATATATATATATATATATATATATAATATATATATATATATTATATATATATATATATATACATACCACTATTATTAGTCTTAATAATTTTATTTATATTTTATATCTTATAAACACCTATTATATACTCTATTGGTCTCTATTTATATTTTATTGTCTGATCTTTCTCTCTTATCTTGAGAAATATTCTCTACTTGTCATTTTCAGAACTTTCTCATTCTCAATTTGTTCTGTTACCTTTTATACTTATATTACTTTCCTGGGTCTATATATATATATACTATCTATCTATCTTATTATTATTTATTATTTACTTATCAACTACCACTCACTGATCAGTATTACTCCTTTGTTTATATCTATACCTCATATACTAGTCTACTATATATATATTATTTTGATATTTTTTTTGAAGGTTATACTTCATAAATATATATTTTCTCTATATATACTACTTTTTAAGAACTTACCACAGTTAACTTATTTGTTAAGTTTTCCATTATATTTACTTTTCATTCTTTAGTTTTTACTCTAATTTTATAGTTTACTGTCCTTATTTGGTTATTCATACTTTACCTATATATTCTATTTTAGTTTTGCCTAATCTCCACTATATTCTGCTCAGCTCATCTATATTATTCAATATACTATTATACCCTGTCCCTTATAATAATCCAATATCCCCATGTTATTATTTATTCCATGCGATTGTTTGCTTCATTGTTTAGCTAGCTTTTTTTACCATAGTAGATTTTAGATATATTTTTATCCTTTTTTGTTTTTCTCGCACAGCGTTTGTCACTCACGACACCTTGACGCAGGCTTTTCCTTTTGCTCTAAACTTCAAGAGATTATTCCTCTATTCTTTCATTATTGTTTCTGATGGCATTTCTATTTTCTCTGTTATTTACTTTCTTTTTTCCGGTTTTGATTATCCTAACTATTCTCCTGCATATTTGGTATTTTTAGCAACCTTTATTCTATAAACTTACAATTCATAGGTCTAAAACATGTCCCAACACACTTATCACTAGTACCACCCCCCCTCTCCCCTTCAAAACAACTTTTTTCCCACCACTCCCGCCCTCCAACAACAAAAAATCAGCTTGCGTTATTCTTTTTAATGTAGCTATACATACAGCTATTCTCACATCGTTTCAACCATACTTAATAAACTAAAGTTGCTAAAAAATCCATTCAAGTTTGAATAACAGAAAAATGCTCAAACACAATAATGAGTGAAATAGTTTAATAGACAAAAAAATCCTCTCAGGGTGAAAAATATATATATACTATATATATGTATATATATTATATATACTCATATATATATATATATAATATATACCATATATATAGTATGTCTCTATTACTTATATTATCATATTATCATATTTATAATTTATATATATACTTATATTATTATATTATCTTTATTATTTCTCTCCAAATTTATTCTTATTAACTCTTATATTTCTATTATCTATCTTCTTATATTAATATATATAATCTTCTATCTATATCTTAAATATTAATATATTATCGGTTAGGTATGAGTACCGGCCCTGTATCTCTTTTTAATGGTGGCCTTATAGGGCTAGGCCTGCGGCTTCTATAGCGTAGTACGGTATAGTATAATAGCCGGATGTTTCGATTATTTATTACCCCATCTATATAAGCTATAGCCATATTGACGGCTTATATATATGAGCGTGATTTTAGTTTTACGATATCTCACATATATATATATATTCTAATTATATATATCATATTTCTATAACTTTATATATTATATTCATTATTAACTATTTATATGACTATGAAAAATGTACAGGGCATTATTCCTTCTATTATTATTATCATTTATATCTTATATATTATATCTCTTCTATATATATATATTATCCTCTACTATCTTTTCTCTCATCTATACTTCAATATCTTCTATTATGCCTCAATCTAATTTTATATATTACGCGTTTATTCGTCACCCCCTTTATTATCACTTTTTCCTTGTATTAATATAATATACTACAGGGTGGGTATACGTGCTCAGTAGGGCCATTATATATACCTCACTGACCTATATACCCCCTCTATATCATTTATTCAACTATACCCTGCGCTATATCACTATGGCCCGCGATTTTTTACCTCGCTTATTCTCTACTTTTATTAATGCCTCATTCAGTTTAAATTATTCCCAATTTCCACTCATACTCGTAAACTACGTATAATTATGTTGCTATTGCGACATCTCAATATTTATTTCTTAGTTATATACTATAACTTTATATCTGCTGCTATAAGTCTAATTATATAGTAATTTTCTCTTATCTTCCTCCACATACATCTCTGCCAATACTAATAGTCTATATTGAGGCTATTATACCACTACTATCTTACTATATCCAATGTAGATCACTAATATATATATATTATATTGTATATTATTTAGGGCTAATATAAGGCACGGCCAGTTAATATTATTATTATATATTTTAGCACCATTGTGAATGTGCCTTAACTTATCTGTGATTTCTACAATATTATTCTTCAGATAAGAACCTTTCAAGATAGTTGGGATGATTATGAATTCCTCATCCGGCACTGAATATGTCTGGGTTGACTTTGTGGCTGTTGATCTCCTTGACTGCGCTGAGTGCTTTCTAGACCAGAACTGCTACAACATTTTTTTATACCTTTAAAATTGTGAACAGTTCATAGCTAAGATTAGTTTTGAAACATGTTGGTAAATATTCTCTTTTCTTAATCTTTCTTTTTAATATTTTCTTATCCTTTCACATAATTTACTTATTTGTTTTCGTCTTCTGGGATTTCCATCTTCAAACTTTAAAATAAAGCGTCTTATTTTTAAAAGCTCTGTCCTAGATCAATTCTCCGATAAATCATAAATCGTAATACCTGCATTTACTTTAAGTATCAATGAAAAGTATATTTTACGTAATCTTTCGTAATACCTGTGTATATATACTTTAAGTATTAATGAAGAGTAGATTTTGGGTAATCTTTCGTAATATATCATTGTCTTAATGTTAAGTATTATATATATCTTTTAAATTTATAAATCTTTTCTTTGATTTTATGTAAAGTTAAAAATAAATATGTAAATAATAAAAAAACTATCGCCAAAATACAATTTTTGTTTGTGTTTACATTGGACGATGTTCTCATTGTCATCCGTATCTATATCATAGTCACTGTTATCGGTATATATAGCTTTAGCACTAGGCTTATTATTATCCCCTTAGAGGCCCCACGTATGTCCATAGTATATATTCCACTATTTGTTTACTCTTATAATATATCATTCACTTTAGTGTTCGTCATCCACTACCCCTTGTGACCTATTATTACTCTATCTACCGGTATAGAATTACTATCTACCGTTATTATATATTATTGCCCTCGTTACTTATGACTGTACCTTTATACTATATTTTATATACCTCTAGATATATATAATACCGCGATATCTTTTTTTTTCATATCTTTTATTATTATTATTATTCTTTATCTTAATTATTTCCATTTACCTTATTTTATAATTATATACTATAACTACCGACCTACTATCACCTTTATTCCTTTGCTATATATAAGTAATTGAGTTATCATATACCTATTACTCATTATATCTTTTCAGCGAGAGTACTATACTGCGCTTTATACATATTGGATATCTTATTATAGCTATATAATAATATATATATATTCAGGGACCTCCAGACACATGCTTGTATTAGCGCTATATGCTAGTATTTATTTTAATTGGCTCACTTAACACTTATCTTCTCTCTTGTTTTTATCCACTAAACCTCGAGTATGCTCCTTAAATAAAATGCTTAACTTTTGCAATAGAATCTAACTGTATTTGTAAGTAATTATTCAAATATACAAAATGAAACTTGTATTTGTAAGTAATTATTCAACTATACAAAATGAAACTTGTTCCTAGGCTGCGTCCTTATCAGCCTTAATGCACAATGCTGGAATGTGTTAAAATTAAAAGAAGGGAAGAAAATTGATGGGAGTTTTCCATTCTTTACCAGTCAGTGAGGTAGGCATGGGTAGTTACGCGCTGTTTCTCAGTGTAGGTAGGCATGAGGGTAGAGGTTTAGAGGTTTGTCTGGGGAAGGGGGGGGGAAGGTCAGAACCTAGGCATTACCTGTATCAAGCGCCGAACTCTCTTTTCTTCTCCTCTCCTGAAAGATTAGCCTAGTGGCACTATACCCCACTTAAGCTTCTGCGGAGTGGCATTGGCTTGACGAGCAATGGAAGAGCAATAAAATAAAGAGCTTTATCTAATAGGTCGACAGCTAGAGGGTGAATGGAGAGAGAGATATGATATGAGACGAAGGACCCCAGACTCCACCTTCAGGTATGTGATGCGAACTCCAGGGCTGTGAAGTCGAACTGAAGCATTTTTTGGGTGGTATTGAACCGAAGCAGAAAGCATATAATTTTTAAGATGATGGTGAAAGAGTCGAGGTGGCGCAATTTTGAGGCGGTGAGGAATGAATAAATTATGAATTAAAACAAAATACTGTGCATATGCATATATATATATATTATATATATATATATATTATATTATAATATATATATATATATATATATATATATATATATATATATATATATATATTATATATATATATTATATATATATATATTTATATATATATATATATATATATATATCATATTATATAATATATATATATATATATATATATATATATATATATATATATATATATATATATATATATATATATATATAATATATATATATCTATATATATATATATATATATATATATATATATATATATAATATATTAATGATTGCAGGTAAAAATACCGCATCCGCATCTGCATCCGCACATCTATTAACAGATTCGCATCCGCATCCGCATCCGCATCCGCACTTTGCCCTGCTGATGTTGCGCGGATCTTTATTGTCGAAATTTGATAAAGAATTTTATAATAAAAATACTTAAGCATGAATCTTAACACAAACTTTAAATGAGAAGACATGGGACTCGACTCAACTGTGTACTGATAACTCATCATCTCACAGAATGAAGTTCATAATAATTTGAGTCCAGAGTTACATGAGATTAGGTATGCCAAAAAAATCAGCGGCTCTACAGCTTCTGTCTCTCCCGATGCAATACCATTAATCTCAACGCTAAGGAAGCATTTTGAACCATCTTCAAATGAAAATGAGGGCGGTTTAAAAAGAATGAAATATGAAATAAAACTAGAGCTAGAAAAACGCTTTTGGTTCTGGAAATTAATGACTCATACTATTGCAACTAGATCCCCGTTATAAGTGCAAGTTTTTTTTCTAACAATATTAGAACAAGTAAAATCGTCACTTTGTGTTGCAGTTGAAAAACTTCAATCCGAACAGTCTATTAATTCTCCACCCATTTAAGGGGGGGGAAAAAACGAAAATCTACGAACCAACACCTTCTACAAGTAATCAATAACACGATTCCTGGAAAGAATTTCCTACACGTCCAGTAGTGATAAAGAACAACACGCACTACCAAGGTGTAGTGCAAATGAATTGAAACTTACACCCAAAGAAAAACGACTAGCATACAATGATGATCCTATCAATTTGTGGAAAGTTAAAAAATATTTACCCATGCTTAAGAAAACTTGCAAGGAAATACTTGGCCTGTCCTCCAACTAGTGTTCCATGTGAGAGAGTATTTAGCAAAGCTGGGCTAATATATGAATGAAAAGAGAAACAGACTCTCGCAGAAAAGGCAAGAAAAATTGAAGTTTCTCAAGCACAACCTTCTTATTATTTGAATTTTTAAAACTAGTGCAAAAAAGTATATAATTCATATTTTAAAATCTCTTTCATTGAGGTCGGAGGTTGGGGAAAGAGGTTGATGGGGTGCATTTGAGTTGGGTCCCCGTCCCGCACCCTGGTAACAATTAAATTAATAGATTTTGGCTAAAACTCGAAATATATTAGGCATATATATTATATAATATATATATATTATATATATATATATATATATATATATATATATATATATTAGGTAGTATATATACTCCATATGTATGATCTGCTCTATATATATATATATATATATATGCGAACAACACTCTTCCGCATTCGCGGATGTTAAAATCGAACATCCCGCATCCGCATCCGCATCCGCATCCGCGAATGCGAAAAAAATGACATCATGTATATGTAACTAATATATAATATATATATATATTATATATACTATATATAATATATAATATTATATATAATATATATATATATATATATATATATATATATATATATATATATGTGTGTGTGTGTGTGTAGGTGTGTGAGAGGGTGTGTAGGTGTGCGTGTGAGTGTATATGTGTGTGTAGGTTTGTTTGGGTGTGTGTATGTGTGTGTGTGTGTTGTGTAAGAGGGAAATTATTAAACACTTAAAAAATAAATAAGCGAAGACAGGAAATATTAAGTCCTTTTGTAAATGAAGTGATAATCTTTACACTGTTA
>JABUQX010080804.1:17500-20000 GCA_015478945.1 Trachelipus rathkii
GACTTCTTTTTATGGGGATACCTCAAGGACAGAGTTTATCGCTTAAAACCAAGAACGATAAATGCATTGAAATTGGAAATCGAAAGACAATGTCGCGACATTCTAAATGAACTGTTTCGTGTCGTTTGCGACTCCATTGGTTCCGTTATCAGCTGTGTCTGGAGAATGGCGGTCATCATATTTTGAACATTTGCGAACATGATTCTTTAAATACATGCATGTTCTGTAAATTCAAGCCTTTAAACTTGTCACTATGTTCATAAATAAAGTTTGTATAGTCTTTCAAAGTGTTAGTACATTATTTTGAGACACCCTGCATATATATATATATATATATATATATATATATATATATATATATATATATATATATATATATATATATATATATATATATATATATATATATATGTTATATTTTTTTTTTTTTTTTTTTTTTTTATTTTTCAGTTGTCACCACTCACTCTCGGCAGAGCCCCCTTCAAGTGAGGGGGTGGCTGTACGTCTCTAGAAGTCAATAACCAAAGTAAACCACGCAATGAGCACAGACGTGTACTGAAGTGGGGGAGATTAAATTCGGCAGGAAACACAGAAAGATGGAAGGGAATTCCACAGAACAGATGTGGCAGGAAAGAAGGAGCACCGCAGAGAACTAGCCTGGAGTTACCTACATCAACACAAAACTCATGTACAGACACACCAGTTTTACGAGGGCGACGTAAAGGTGGAGGTACGCGAGTGATAAGCTCCCTCGAGCACCTGCCGTTGCGGTACCTATAGAAAAGAGATAAAGCACCAACATCGCGCCGCAAAGATAGAGGGTCAAGGGAACTGGAAAGTACAGAACAGTTTATAAGCCTTTTGGCCTTTGACTCGACCCTATCCAAAAGCCGGTGAAACCAGAGCCCCCCAGATATGAGAGCAGTATTCCATACAAGGGCGGATGAGGCCCTTGTATAGCTGGAGCAACTGAGAAGAGGAAAAAAAGTCTTGCAGTCTAAACAGAACTCCCAGTTTCTTTGAGGCCGCCCTAGCAACCGTTGTGATGTGAGGTTTCCAAGACATTTTTTGTTTATGTTAAGGCCAAGGATGTTTATATTGTCAACAGGAGAGACGAGAGAACCGTCGAAAGAGATAGGAAAGTTAGAAGGTGTCTTAGAGAGGGAGATTTGTATAAGTTGGGTTTTTAAAGAATTAAATTTCACAAGGTTGAGACGACCCCACCTGGAAATTCTATCCAGATCAGCGAGAATAGAATCGGAAAGATTAAGACGAGAGGCAATTCTAGAAGTAAAAGAGGAGCAGAATTGAAATGAGTTGAAGAATGAAGGGTCGAGTCATCGGCATATGAGTGAATAGAGTTAGATGTGCAGGTGAGAAGATCATTAATGAAAAGTAGGAATAAAGTAGGAGATAGGACAGAACTCTGAGAACACCACTATTTTACAGAAAGGAAGAAGAAAGCCTGCCCCATCAACAACAGCCAATATTGAGCGATTTGAAAGAAAGCTAGATATAAGTAAGCAAAGAGAAGGAGGAAACCCAAAGGAGGGGAGCTTGAGAGCAGTGACGCGTGCCATACCCGGTCAAATGCTTTGGATATGTCAAGCGCCACCACGCAAGTCTCCCCGTAGTTCCTAAGGGCGGAAAACCATAAATCAGTAAGATAGGAAAGTATATCGCCAGTAGACTTCGAGCGCCGAAAGCCGTACTGGCGATCGGAAAGAAGTGAATGAGATTCCAGATGATCTAAGAAGTGAGAGTTGAGAAGGTTTCAAAGATCTTAGATAGAAGTGAGGGCTATAGGGTGATAGTTAGAAGGGTCAGAGCGGCTTCCTTTTTTCGGAATAGGTTGGACATGTGCATGCTTCCAACACTGAGGGAAAGTGCTAGTATTGAGACATAGAGAATATAGTTGAACGAGGGGCGGGGATAGCACGGAAGCACACTCCCTCAAAACTCGGGGAGGAATGCCATCCGGGCCACCCGCCTTCCTAACGTTCGTAGATTTCAGGGGCCCATGCACCCGATCAAATGCAATCACAGGCAAAGGCATAGATACCTGAGAGGAGAAGGAGGAGATGAGGAATGCCAGAATCGTCCAGGGTTGAGTTAGAGGAAAATAGGAGGCCGAAGAGATTGGCTTTTCAGTTGGAGAATTAGCAACAGAACCATCAGAGCAATAAGAAAGGAGGAAAGACAGAAGAAGTTGTTAGAGATGTTTTTGGCAAGAGGCCAGAAAGATTTATCAGTAGGAGAACCAAGGAGGTTAGCGCACTTTCGTTTGATGAAAGCCCGCTTTGCTCGTCGAAGAGTATCCCTGCAACGATTTCTAGCTGAATGAAAATTAGCAAGAGTGATATGAGAACGAGAATTTTTCCACTCCCGATACGCACTATCTCTAGCCAGAATGGCCAGAGAACAAGCATGATCTAACCGTGGATTAAGGAGAGAAAGATTTATTCGAAGAAGGAACGAACCTGCTCATCCCTTCAACGAT
>JABUQX010080804.1:25000-27954 GCA_015478945.1 Trachelipus rathkii
ATTATTATTATATATTATATTATTATTATTATTATTATTATTATTATTATTATTGTTATTATATATATTATATATTATATTATTATTAATATTATATTATTATATATTATATATTATTATTATTATTATTATTATTATATTATATATTATATATATTACTATAAATATTATTATATATATATATATATATATATATATATATTCTTGAGACAATGGCAAAGACTTTATCAATAGATTGTAATCAAACAATCATAGCTATTGAACAAATCACAAACCAACTCTCTGATAGTTTGTAGGATTATTCCAGCTCTTCTGAATCCCCCTATAGCTCTTCTTCCGAATTTTCTACCTCAGTACTCAGTAAAGGATTCTATGCCTTAGCGGATGAAATGAATCATGAAACCTGATGTGACGATCTACTCTCTCATTCTCTAATGCTTCTTGCACTTCCGAGAGAGATGGTTATAAAACCGTTCAGCGCAAACACCAAAAGAGCTCTAAGCATTCTAAATCCGCTGGTGGTACGAAAGGGGACCTAGAGGTTCCCCATCTTAACCCAAATTGTCCAATTTTCCAAAATCACCTACCTGATGACTCACTGACAAAGTCTCTAGCGTCAGACCTCCGTAACGCAACGGATCCCAATATCGCAACTCCAACTTTCTTACAAAAAGGTTACCTTTTACACTACCTCCATGGAAGCATTGCCATATTCTCCACCCATTTCTGAATCTGCTTGCTTGGTAGATGCTGATATTGCATCCACTCCTAAATATGAGCATTTTGGTTGCTCTTCCAGCGACCAACCAAATTCACTTAATAAGATGGACGATTAAACTCAACTTACTTCGCATTCATGGCGAAGTCCCTCCACCAAATACCACTGAAAATTCTCCCCCAAACACGGTCGTACAACCCAAATCTTTGTTGTACGACTATTCCTTACCACCAGGATTTGTTTCTCCACCTCGTCGGGACCTATGTCTCAGCCTTTCCTCCCTATCTGAATTCACTTCCAAAATTACCACTAACCACATAGAGACAATTGTCTCAAAAATAAAATCCTCATAATATTTATTATAACATAGCATGGCCATCTCCCTTCAATGAAATTGTAGTGGCTACTATTCTAATTTTGAAGAGCATGTTCAACTATTAAACATATGTACACCAAAGTGCATATGTTTGCAGGAACTTAAACTATGCTATCGTGATCTCTTCCAATCGTCGGAATATAAATCGCCACTAAACTCTATAGAAAGTGATGATGATGATATATATATATATATATATATATATATATATATATTATTATTATATACGCATATTATATTATATATTATATTATTATTATTATATATTATTATTATTATTATTATTATTATTATATATATATTTTTATATTATTATTATATTATATATATTATTATTATTATATTATTATTATTATATATATATATATATATTATTACATATTATTATTATATATATATATATATACATATATATATACATATATATATATACACATATACACATACATATATATTATTATTATAGATATATATATATTATTATACATATTATTATATTACATATTACATTATTATATGTTAGTTACTACATATTATGATATATATATATATATATATATATATATATATATATATATATATATATATATATATATATATATATATATATATATATATATATATATATAAAAAAAAATATATATATATATATATATATATATATATATATATATATATATATATATATATATATATATATATATATATATATATTATGAATTCTATTGGCATATGACACTCAACTCTAATTATATATAATTAGGGTTTATCTTTAAAGGGGTAAATGAAGTAGAAGTTCCTTTACAGAAGATAAGAGTGCCCATATATACCCAGAAGCCTTTCTAAGTGGTGGGTATGATTTAATAATATATATATATATATATTATATATATAACTATATTCACTGGTTTTCACATCACTCCAAAAATACAAAAATTGGCATACTTTCTTCTCTGTTTCTACGTGCATTTCGTATTTGCTCCCCACCTTTACTAAAATACGAAACAAAGTATTTACATAAAACTTTTACCACCTTATTATATCCCAATCATATTATTAATCAAGCTTACAAAAAAGCTAAAAGAAGTTATTATGGTTCCAATCCTCCAAAAACAAAAAATTCTTCTTTTCTACCTATACCTCATTTCCCACTACACAATATTAAAAAAATTATACCTTAAAATATTACTCTTATCCCTTCCAATATTATTTCTCTGAAAAATACTTTTAGACCCCCTAAATGTAAAAAAAATGTTTCTAACAGCTGCGTCTATCAAATACCTTGTACATCCTGTGAAAAAATATAAGAAGATGAAAAAAAAAAAAAAAAAAAAAAAAAAAAAAAAAAAAAAAAAAAACAGTATTTATTCAGCTCTTACATATCACAGAAGATCCTTTAATCACCATATCATCATTGACAATATGAAAAACATTGGAAATGTTACCAATACAAATGCAAGAAGAGTCCTGGAATCATTCTGTATCTATAATTCGAACAATTTTAATAAACAACCTGGTGAGGTAAATTAGACCATTTACAAAATGAATATATGAAATCTTCAAGATACTTCCAAAATTCTCTGAAAAAGATAACCAACCAACAATAGGTGTTTTCTACGTTAGTAGTTTTCAGATGCGTTGTTCCTTTGCCTGAAGAGGTCTCCCTGATGAATATGTGTCTTTCTAATATTGTGTAACTAAAAAAAAAAAAAAAAATTTTAATCCAAGGGCTTTCCTTTCTATATATATATATATATATATATATATATATATATATATATATATATTAAAGTGGTATTACAGTTTTCTTATTTTTCAGAGTATTTATGATGGAAATGATTTTTGATACACAAGAGTATC
>JABUQX010080805.1:0-10000 GCA_015478945.1 Trachelipus rathkii
TTTTAAATAAAAACTTAGAATGAAATTTTTAAAAAAAATAAATAGAGTCACATGTACTTTTCAGGTAGAAACATTGGCAAAGATACCTGAAAATCTAATTATAATATTGTTATTTTTATACTATTATTTTATAAATCAAATTAGGTACTATATGAATTGATATAGGTGTAAAGCATACAATAGTTACAAATTAATAATCATATATCATATATAATAATAATACTATATGTGTCAAATAGACTTTGGTGTATAATATATATTATATGTAGTAGAGGTGATAGTACTTATATATATAAGTATAAGTAGGCTAATGATCTCATTTATTAATAACTTAGATTTTAATCTATATGATTTATAATGCTTTTTATAATAATGACGTATGTTAATAATAAAATTCTATAAACCTATCCCTTGGTCTCCTGGCTTTACCTTAAAATATGTTGATGGGCCTAATGCTCACAGGAAAGAACTCTAGTTCGCCTTGCGCTACCGTAAAAGTTATTTTAAATGAGCGGTCATTCTAAGAGGATAACGGTCTAGACGCATATATTATGAGGATATACTATTTATACAAATCAGATAACGCGTTATGAGACACTATCGACGTGAGGGATGTCTCGCGTATCTATGGCAGAAGCTCTAACATAGCCTATATCTCTCTTTCTACTTCATATGATGTGAGGGCTCTTATTCGTAGATCCTGAGAATCTGTGGCACTCTGGTGCAAAGTGGGATAGATAGGTGAACGTTGTCTAGTTTTATAATCTATGTATATATTATTGCACCTGAGTCCGGGCTTGACAAGAACTCTTGTACGACGCCGCACTGTCTACGCTTACTGATATATCTATTCATAGATATTATATATATTATAGAGGGTAGTCTCATGATATATGCGGCAGTGAAAGTGATATTGCTTATATCATATATTATATAGATGGTATATATGTATATAGTAATACCGTGTATCATGTGTATGCTATTATCACTGTGGGTGCTAGAGAGATTACATGCTAGATTACGGAATAGACATATTATGTGAGACGACTGGATCAAGCAGTGCTTTGAGGGAGCATATATAATATGTATTATACGAGTATATAAGTAGCATAGATATATATGACTACTAGATGACAGGTAGCAGGAAGTCGATGTATAATATCATTATGTCGAGGAGTGATTGGAGAGATTGGTGACTGAATGGGTAGGGATTACGGGTATTCTGGTTGATATTCTTCAGGAGGTCACTAAAACCATTCGCTAGAATGTAGCCATATAACTCGCGCGAACAGAAATTGGTAGGAATGGGTTATCATTCGTTGTAAGATGTTGAGGATCTGGGGTGTTTATAGTGCAGACCGTGTGATAGATTCTAAGGGCTGCGTTTTGGGAGATTTTTAGTTTTTTTGTGTTTGATTTTGAAATTGCAGGGAACCATGCTGGGGAAGCGTAATTTAAAGTTAGTTCTAAGGAAGTTGCTTATAGATATGTAGTTAGTGTCGTGTTATAACTGTGGTCGTGCTGCGAAATTGTGGTGTGTTGTTGTGGTGGTGTAAAAGGGTTTGTGCTGGGTCAGTAGAGTGTTTTAAGCTGGTTGTGCGGAGAGATTGAGTGTTGTAAGTGAATTCTGGTAGATAGTGGTATGACTACGTTTAAAGGATCTGTGTGTTGCAAGATGTGAGTTGAAGGGTAAATCGTGTGGTGAGTGTAGTAAAATCTGTGTGTGTGAGTGGGGAGAGTGTAAAAATGATCAGAGTGTCTTAATAGGTATATGAGTGGTGAAACGATGATTGGGTCCATAGTGAGATAGTGTTAAGTTATTTATGAGGTGAGGTCTATTGGTTTAAGTAGGGTGAGGAATGTGTGTAGTGGTATGTTGATTCAGAGTGTGTGGTAGGTAATTAATGGGGAATAGTGGATGGGGGTATGTTGTATATGAACACTATATATATATATAATATATATATATATGAGCATCAATATTATGTGTTATAAGTTGTAAATGTAATAGTTGTACATATGTGAATAAATATATGTAGATGGTATAAAGTGGTCCTAGTAGATATAGTGTTGTAAATTAAATATATTAGTATAATAGTATATTTTAGTGTATAATGGGATATTGTTAGTTGGTTGTGGTGTGTTATAGTGTAAGTATGTGTGTATGTGCGTGATGATCCTTTGGTTTTCCTTAAAAATATAATAATAAATAAATATGAGTTCTAGAAGTTAAAATAACACTATACAGTATAATTAAATAATATAAATTAAACAAATATATAAAATTAATAAAAATAATAAAAATTAATATATAAAAAATATAACATAATAAATATATATAAATAGTATTAAAACAAATAAAAAAATATGTTATAATTAAATAATTTATGAAGTTAAAAGCAGTAAAATCATAATGTGAGTTTATAAAATGCAGTATATATGGGTAAAGCAGAGAGTTATAAAGCAAGTAATAAAGTATAGTAGTGAGTTAAAGCAAGATAAACATAGAGTTATTAAAGCAAGTAAATATATACATGAGTTAAAGCAGTATTAAAGAATATAAAACTATAAAAGTAATACTAATCCCCCCTTTGAGTGTTAGGTAACTATCACTCTATTGTAATTTTATAATCACTTAGATTTACTTGCTTTAAATAGTGTATAGTCAATACGTCTAAATAAATAAAATGAATATATTGTGAGTATCGGATTTAATGCTGTATTAATACAGCCATATAAATACGTTTTTACACTGCGTGAAATACATGAGTTAAAGCAGTCAAAACAATGAGTTAAAGCAGTAAAGCAGCTAAAACAAAGCATACTAATCTCCCCTAGTGTTAGGTAGAGCAAACCTCTATTATTACTGATTTACCCTCTTTATACATCAAAATTAGGTAATGTATCTATGTGTACTGGATACTCATATATCAAAATTATGCTGAAAGTGTGTATATGAGCATAAGAGCTGTGAGTGATTATATAGTTAATGAAGCTAAGTAATACATTTGAGTAATAATATATGACTCAGATAAAAACATAGAGTATTAAAGTACAGTAATAAAATATACTAATGAGTTAAGAAGGCAGTTAGCAGTAAAAACAATAAGCATACTAAATTTATACACCCCCTAGGTGTTAATGAAGTATAATACATCCTATTCTATGTGATTATACTTAGATTATTTAAACACCTATATATATGACTATATATAATATATATATATATATATTAGTATATATAGTATATCTATTAAGGTATGTAAATGTCATAATTACATTATGTTATGTTATAAATATCTATAAGTTAAAAATACTTATAATATATAAGTTAAAATAATTAGTCAGTATTACATTTACTATTTCCATCATGCTTCCTACTTCCACGACAAGTAAGAGGAGAGTGTAAAGGTGCAGTTTAAATGACCATGGCGAAGTAAAAGAAAAGCAGGTAAGATAAGAAAAATATGACAATAATAATGTACAAAAGTCGAAAAAAAGAAAGCCCAGCCTTACCCTATCCCCTCTGTTCCATTAATTATTGATTTTACTGAATTTTCATGCTTTTAAGTTATGTAATGTTAATGTTTTTAATAAAATTTCGTAGCCAGCCTTTGTGCTAAGTAATATAAATATCATAGATTTTTTATCTTTATGATCAATTAATTAAAAGAGCTCTGAGTGTGGTATTCCCAATTTATGAACTTGTAAATTTGTTATTACTTGAGCTACATATACTGACACAATAGAGTTTTCAAACTGAATACATATGAATATCTATCTAGAGAGTGGTGATAAATAGGTTGTGAGAGAGGTTAAAAATAAAGCTCATGTGCGAAAGGGTCTACGTTAGCCTATTTCACTGAGATATTTCATATTTAAACTTCGGAGAGAGTATAATAACTAGTTTATTAATGTGTTAAAAATTATATTATAAATAATTTGTTATATGATGATAGCAGTTCATAGGTTCTGCTCTGTGCAACACAATTTTACCTATATGTAAGGTTGGTTATTAATGACAATGTTATTTGTGATAATAAAAATAATCATTATTATTTTTAATTTTTATACTAAATAGTATCGACCTAAACGTTGAAAAGGTGTTCACAGATTTTGCTCTTTCTTCGCATAAATCGGCTGAAAGAAAGTATATTATGATGCACAAAAATGAACGGCACTATTTAGTGATTGAGCTAATATGATTTAAGTATAGAGAAAATACTAAAAATGCAATAAAAACTGATTATATGGAATGTTTAATATGCCCTTTACTTTAATCCTATATTATAGGTTTAAATTAACCTTATTATTTGAAGTTGATTTGGTTTAATATTATTGTCTTAATAAAAAATTAAAACTTATGCTTTTAAGCTTAAATTTACACATCTGTTTTATACATTTTGTTTTTTACAGATTTTAAGGCATTTTTACTACTTACGGGTTTATTAAAGCTACAGGTGTTTGCAAAATAAAAAACCAATGGGTTTCCCATATCGTAACACTTATAAGAGGGAAAATATATATGCGAAGTGAGTAATTGAGGAGGATTAGTCTGATGATGTTTCTGGTTAGCCATGAATATGTTGAGTGAACGATTAATCTAACAGTTGAGAGTATGAAATGGTCGAATAGCCTCATTCTCTAATGTGCTATTTAGTTAGAGTATAACACAGAATACTGGGACGCAGTGTACTAAAGGATAATAGGGTCAAGAACATGGTTGGTTCTGAACTAAAAACGCATTAATTTATAGTGAAGAAAGTTTCTTCTCGAAAAGAGGAGAATGAGACTCTATTTCAGTAGACTTTGAAGATGAAAGATAAAAAAGCATCATATAAGAATAGTGCCTAAGAACTTCTACCTTATTTGGCTCAAACACCAAATGAATGGAATATACTATACTATATCAAATAGATACTTAATAGTGAGCTAACTATAAAATATTGAGCCTTTACGTGAATATTATAGTTGTTGATCAAGTAGTATTAAAGTATGAAACCTGTTTAATATGTATACACAAGATTATATACCGCTACTAGAGGCTATAAGTAGTAACATATATCATGAATTTTATACTCTATATCATATATCTTGGATGAGGCTCTAAAAGGTACTTGGTGTGGAGGTGATCTTAAGGTGTATCAAAGTGATATGTTATATGAGTAAATTAGGTGTTAATTGCTAGTAGTGGTTATGATTTAAATAGGTCTAGGTAGTTATGGTGTCTGTATATACATAATATGATATTGAATGAGCTATTAAGTTATGTTAGGCTAGGTTGTATAATAGGTGTATATAATATGGTGTAGGTAATAGTGTTAATATGTGATTATAGGTATATAATACGTTATATATAGTATTTATATAGATTTTTAAAGAGGAGGTGTAATTAAGGCGTGTGGAATATCCCGTCCCGCATCTGCATGAATTTTATTGGCGTGGGATATTTGCGCGATAGAGTATTATCATTTATAGTAATTATGAGAGTAAATCTCAAATGTTCTGCTACAAACGGTTAAATTCTGTAACGACGCAACGAATGTTCAAGACTCGTTAGGAAATATACGTAGTTTATTCACATGCTTGAGAAGTATGGGGTAAGAAAATAAAGAAAGCTGTCTTTCCTTAAAGTCGAACAAAAACAAACAGAAGGTGAGATAGGTCCTGAACAAAGTGTATATCAAAAATAAGGGCGAGTTTTTAGGTTAAATTGTCACTTGTTAAACCTTGGCTTAAGACCGGGTTATCGAAGAAAGATACTATAGATTTACCAGCTCAGAAATTCTTGTTTGTCAGACGGGATTCCCCTAGTTGCAATGATGAAGCTGTTCTAGTGGGACATAATAGAGCTAAAATATGACCTACAAGACTGTTTGTGATAAAATGTCATATAGGAGGTGAGACTTCATGCTGTGAATGTTGTTAGGTATCAATAGGATTCCAAATCTCTGCAAGCGATTAGCATGCGCAAAGCAACCTTTTCTGATCTAGATGCGCAACCAAAATCTTTTCTTGACACGGTTGTGTGTTTCAACAGGGAAGGGTTATGTAGATTTACTTTGATAATGTAATACTTCATAAATGATGGAGTAGATCGTAAATGCTACACCGTAAGATCAGAAATTTACAACGGAGGCCATAAAATGAAAAAAAAGAATATACATATAACAGCTCTACACATTTAGCATTTTTAGCGGCCTTGCTGAAGTCTAGTGACGTTTCTAAATATAGCTTCATATGCAGACGCATATAGAAGTAGATTCTTGTTTCAAATATATATATATATATATAAGGTGTACAAAAGACACTTATTTATCGAAGATTAATCAAAAGCGAAAACTCATGGAATCGGATAAAGATGTTATTTGAGTTTACTGTATAAATCTGATTCTTGCTTTAAAAGATTTTCTCACACATCTTTAGAACTAGCCAGTGGAGAAATAATACTATGGCATGTATATCTTCTAAACAGTGTACGCTAAGTGAAGCATCTTTTCGTGAGTTAAGATTCATTTACGAAGAAAAGAGTAGCTATTCTCCCCTATGATAAATGGCTACAAATTTAGTTATCCCTTTAAGTTTAAATTTTAGAGTAAATATTAAATTTAAGGTATTTAATTTATTTATATATTAATATAACTTTCCTCCAATGGGTGGAGTGATGGGGAAAGATTATTGGTGGGGTGAATAAAAGAGTTGGTATGCATCGATCGTCACATTCTTGAGTAACATGTGGATATTATATATATATAAAATTAATTATTTAATATATATTAATATAATATATTATATATATAATAATATTTATAATATTATATTAATATATATTAAATATTATAATATATATTTATATATCTACTTATATATAGTGACCTATATCTTTTACTCTCTATATCTCTATATATATATCTAATTTCTATTATATACCGTATATATATTATATATATTTATATATATATATACTATATATATATAATCTATTATCATCTTCATATCTCTCATATATAATTATCAATAATATAATATTAATTAATATATTTATATATATAATATAATTATAAATTTATATAGTACTTTAGTGACTAATAGACATCATAAAAACTATGACATAAAGGTCTCCTATCTTCCTTATAAGTGTAATTTTTTTATATCGCATCCGCGGATAGTGAAAAATAACCAAGTAATTATTATAGATATTAATATTATATATATATATATTAATATATAATTAAATATTAATATTATTAATTAATATATATATTTATTATATATATTATTAATAAATACATATGATATATATTATATATATTAATTTTATTTTAATAATTATAATATTAATTATATTAATATTATATTTATATATAAATTATTTCGATTAGAGTAATAATAATAATTTGGCAGTTAGTTTATGTTAGTACAGTGATAATTTGGAGTGAATAAAAGTATTCATAGATTTTATAATCTGATATCGGCCACTATAAATTAATTATTTCCTAAAATATGTAAATCCTTTATATGTAATTTCTTTATATTATAAATGTATTTTTTATATGTATATGCCTAGTTTAAAATTTGTAAACTGAACATCCATTGGATCGTAGATTTTGAAGAAATATCATACAGTATTTAAATTTGGTTACAACTTTTTAATTATAATTGGGGATCCCTCCATATTATATTTATATCAAAAGTTGTTACAATATATTTCTATAATATTTAATAATTATTTATTTCGGCACAGGAAAAATTTTTATTAATTAGGACTGAGCATTGTGTACTGTGTTTTTAATTTCAAGAAACGCGTGTGATAGATATAATTATAGTATTTCTCGCCACAAGAAACTGAATGTGTAATAGGAATAAAGATAACAGAAAAGTCGTAACAGGAGGCATTGGGTAAAAAGGCAGGGGTGTGTCGACATAAAGGGCAATATCGTGAGAAAGAGTCGATTGTTACTACATATAATGTTGGTGGAGATTAATATGACCTATAAGGGATAAATTCATACATATCTGAAAAATAAATAAATAGTTCGACTCGTTAAGGAGTACGGCTGCCACTTGTGGAAATTACAGAAAAAGAGGTCAGTGTTAAGGTGGAACTTTCCAATGAAGATAAGATGGATATTGTCCCAACTACAAACGCAAGATACAAATTCTAACTCTATCACCATATACTATTAAACATTAAGCTAAATTTTTTGAAACGTGGTGAAAAGAATCGAAGGCATTAAAAGAGAATCAATGCGGAAGAATTAGTGAACGAGAGGAAAGTTTTGTTACAAATAAGGTTCGATTGTGAAGAGTGTGAGATTCGTAACATATGATGGGTGCGGATGAATAGATTATAATTATATGTGATAAATATAGATTTTATGAAATCAAGTTGAAGGTGGGTCCGAATGTGGCCTGGCAAAAATAGATTGTATATTAAGACGTTATTGGAATTCAAAAAGGACAATCAATATAAATTTCAAACAAGATGAGTTGATTCTATATGAAATTTGAAAGATGATGATATCAGAGTTATACAAAGAATTATAAATGTACACATCCTAAAAGTAAGGTAATATTTCAAACTAGTTTTAAAAGTTACAATATCATATATTTGAGGTCATGCTTGCTGGGTGCTGGATTAGGCCTTATACACTGTGGGTCTGATGATTTGCACATTAAATCATCAGTAATCACAAAAGTGATTAACAAACTGATATTGGGAGAAAAAGGGGCTACATATAAGGATCTTATAAACTACAGTGTCTTGTGATAATTCAGAAAGATGAAGAATGTCTGATGATGAACTTCTGATAAATAGATTGTCCCAGAGAAGAAAGTGTGCAGGCATTTCTTGAATTACTTGATATGTAGTACATATCAGCTTATCAGTAAGTAAATCTCGTTATCAAATACAAGATACTTTTGATAGGGGTGTATACAATCAGCTTCAGAAGAATCTCGTACAAACTAAGATGGTGGTGAGAAGGTGACTATGATCGATGCACCATGATTTATCATGTAAGAGTTTATATTATCTATATCATATGAAAATTCTTAATCACTCAGTAGGAAGATTGCAAATTTGGTTCGATATCACTTTGTAGCTCAGAAGCAAGCTCATTATTTAAAGGACTTAAAAGAAAATTTGCCATTCCACAGTGAACCAGTGGTTGTTGGAGACTTTTCAGAAAACTATTCATTCCTAGTCCAAGATGCAGCTCAGGGTTTCCATTACGAGAATTCCCAATGTACAGTACACCCTTTCATTGTTTATTTCAATCAAATGGTTCACATAAACTCTGCCATAGAGCTTCTGCTTCCTTTCTGATTCAACAAAGCACAATACAGTTATAGTTCACACATTCATTTCAAAGCTTATTCCTTGTCTCAAAGTAAGTCTACCCAATTGAAAGAAAATACACTATTTTTCCGATGGTTGTGTAGGCCAGTATAAAAACAAATACAACTTTAAAAACCTCTGCTATCATAACGAAAACTATGGATTGATTTGTGAGTGGAACTTCTTTGCTACTTCTCATGGCAAGTCTGCATGTAATGGAATTGGAGGAACAATAAAAAGAGCTACTGCACGAGCCAGTTTGCAGAGAACTACCTCAGGGCAAATTCTCACACCTGAAGACATGTTTCGTTTTTGTGAAGAAAGCTCGAGTTCAAATATCAAGTACTTCTTTGTTTCTAAACGTGAATTAGAAGAATCCAATAGAAAGTTAAAGCATAGATTTGCAGACGTCTGTACTATTCCTGGAACTAGACAGTTTCATAGATTTGTTCCTAAAAATACAGAGGAGCTATTGGTTTATTTGTTTTCAAGCTCCTCTAAAGGGGAATTGAAATGGATCATACATACACCTGGAGACACTGTACATGATGCTGTAAAATTTACAGATGTAAAAGTGGGCCAATATGTTGGTTGTGTTTATGACAAGAAAATATGGTTTGGAATTGTTGAGGAATATAATGAGGAATTTGATGATTTCTT
>JABUQX010080805.1:12500-24343 GCA_015478945.1 Trachelipus rathkii
CTCGCCTGAACTTCTTTTTGGACGATTTTGGGTCTTATAAGAAGTAAAGGACGGTTGTCTCGCACTAACTACTATAGTTTCGAGATAGTTAATCCGGTAGTCCTTGGCAAGTCCCATCATCTTACCACCCTGACTGTCAGAGATGCACATGTTTCTTGTAAACATCTCGGCATTCAAGCAACTTTGACCTTCATTCGTTTAAAGGGCTACTAGATAACTTCAGCTCGTCATACAATAAGAAGAGTTTTATCGGAATGTGTGACTTGTACAAAGTTCAACAGCTTTTCTTATTCTTATCCGAAGTTTACTAATTTCACTAAAGCGCAAGTCAATTTCTATCGTCCATTTTCAAGTGTTGGAGTGGATTTTACTAAACATTTTTTCATTAAAATTAAAGGATCCACCCAACCTCAAAAAATGTATATTCTTCTTTACACCTGCCTCAATATTCGTTGTGTTTATTTGGATCTTATCCCAGATATGTCTAGTGCATTCGTTCAATCGTTCCAACGCTTTGTGGCTAGGTTTGGAGTCCCTGAATTCTTATATAGCGACAATGCCCGGTCTTTTAATAAAGGTGCGGATGCTCTCGAGCAGTTTGTTGTATCAGAGGTGGGTTCCGAATTTTTGCGTAAAAATCACATTAAACATATCCGCATTACCCTATACAGCCCTTGGATGGTATGTGGGAAAGGTCAATTCGGACGGTTAAAAATTGTCTCTATAAGACTGTTGGACGTAAAATTTGGAATATTTCGATTTCACAACAGCATTGGCAGACATTGCTAATGCTATCAATTCGAGGCCATTAACATATACTTCTTCGGATATTGATATAGTGCCTCTCACTCCTAACTGTTTTTTTAAAACCGTTAGCTACTTCAAGTATCGTTTTAAATGAGCCCATTCCTACCGATCCCCCTTCAAGAGAAGAGCTAATCCAATCCCTTAAACGATCTACTGAAATATTCGAAGACTTCCGAACTCGTTGGTATAATGAGTATTTATTAAGTTTGAGGAAATGGGAAAAGCTCTATCCAAAGTCTCATGGAAACATAGGGTGAAAAGTGGAGCATCGTACTTAATAAAAGTCCGGTCAGAGCGACCATAATTGGCAAAATGGGCATTATTCAACTGCTTATTTATGGAGATGATAATAGGTTCGCTCAGTCCAGGTTCGAACTCCTGGAAGTCAAATGAATGTTTACCATAAAGCATTTATTTCCTTTAGAGCTATCATTAACACAACAGTGGAAATCAAGTCAAATCTCAAGGAAATAGTTCTGCTTCAAATTCAATGGTTCCATTACCACCATCATCTCTGCAAGTAACAATTCCTGCCCTTACCAAATTAATGATACTCCCGCGGTTGCAAATTCATTGCGTTCCAGAAGGAAGCAGCTACAGTAGCGCGTTCGAAATTTCTGAATATCGGTAATTCGAATATTAAAGTTACTTTAAGCTGTATCGAATGATATTCCCACCTGTTTTTTTTTTCTTCTTCTTCTTTTTAATGACACGAATTCGTCGAAATCCGTGCCATCACCCCCGCCCAGTGTATTAAAATTGGAATGCGAATCGGGAGCTTAAAATATTTCGTAATGAAAGTTTGCGCTTGAATATGCTTTTGGTCTCAAATTCGTATGTATTTCAATTATTAACTCTTTGCCAAATCTATATTTATCCTTAAAAGATGTTATGTGTTTTAAATTGTAAATATGGAAATCATGAAACCGAAACACTTTTGAGGAACTTAAATAGCTGGAGTTGATGTGCTGGAATCATTATTCAAAATCAAAGCTTTTACGTTTTCGACCTCGTACTGTCAAGTCGCTGATTGAACTTGTCTTATAAAAAAGTTTACCGATTTCTGTCGTTCGAAAGAAGTGGATGATTTTAAATAGAACTCCCTTCCTATATTTGTTAAGTGTTAGTATAAAAAAGTGTTAAATCGGATGATCACTAAGGCCTTATAAACTGTGATTAAATGTAACTTCATCAAGTGCATTGTAACGCTTTTTATTTTTATTTAACTAACGCTTAATCTTCAAGTCAACTTTATCTTCGTAAATTAATAGTCAATCGATACGTAAAGGAATTATTTACTACCTATACTAAGAGGCCGGTGGTATTACCTCTAATTACACCGGTGTTGAAACTAACAATTTGAAATCCTAAATTTGGACCAAGAAGTTTCAGTTTGTCAACAAGTAAGTTGTTTACGTTCCTTTTACTATAGGTTGATAATTCCATTTATTATATTTTATAGAACTGATTTCATAACATTTTATCAATTCAAAGTTTAACTGTCGTAAATTTACTATTCTTAATTCGAATATAATAACTACGTTGGTATTAAGGTTGTATCTATAAATTTTCTATTCACATAGATACAATTTTAATAATATATATATATATATATATATTATAATAATATATTATATATTATATATATATATATTTATATGATATGTTTATATTATATATATATATCTAGTATATATATATATATACGTATTATATATTATATATATGGTATCATCAACCACATTTTTGTTCCCGTAAGACTGGGGGATGAAAGGTGCTAACATGCTCCGGAGCACAAGAAATAGTTAGTATGAGAATATTTGGACCAAGTGCGAAAAGCGAAGTCTCAGCCTTAGACTCCCTTTTATAGTATTAGTGGAGAACTTCACCGCAGTCCAGAAAATGCCACCCTAGAGCTTCACGGATCGCGATGGACCCTCACTAATGGCATTTCGCCAATTGTAGGGTTCATTCCCTGGCCCAGGTGGGCTACAACCATACCGCACCCCTCAGCAAAACCCATTGCATTAGTTGCAACTCCTATTTTTGATGACTTTTCTTCTCGCCCCTGGCCGAAAATTCTTCTACATTTTCATCTTGCTCTCCAGACATTCTGTTTGCTGCACAATTCCTTTTTCTTTCGGCGCTTCGCCAGTATATGTTTGATTTTTCCGCAACTACACTCAACACTTATAACTATCCGCTGAAGCCAACCGACTATCCTCTATCCTTTTCGCACGATGAGCTGACAAACCTATCGTGTCGACGTAGCTGGTTCGCATTTTATTTTCTGTTCATTTATGGTTCCCTTTTATCACACATAACAATTCTGTAATACGTTTCAATCGTCATTTTATTCAAGTTCTTCTCGAAACACCTAACACGCCCTATAAAATTGTGTCCACTCGTGTTGCTGAAACACTGTAACTTTTTAGATCTTTATTACTCGTATTTCTAGGACATAGTTCCTCGACTACATACATTACACATGGTACAACATGCCCCTCACCGTAAGACGTGCCTAGCGTAGGCTCAAGACTTAGTCTCTTTACATTCACTAAAGGATTTAATTGCCACCTTCCTGCACCTTCCACAACTTTCCTACTACAACCTGCAATCATCCGTTTACCTTTCGTCCAACATTATATCTCAAATCGGTTTTAACTGTCATGTCATGTTTGGGTTTTCTCCAGCTGCTCAACCATTCGTATGCATAACTTCACTCCGAAGACGGTCCTCACTCACAACCATAACCTACTTCTTATCTCTACGTTTACTTACAAGCCCATCCTTTTTACACACCATATACTCTACCGACTCTCTCAAAATCTCAATTTCCTAAACTTTTCCATCTTATGAATTTTTTTAGTGATATATCCTAAATAATATAATATAAAATATATATAGTTACTATATATATATATACTCATAGTATATAGTATATATATATATATTAATATAGCATATATATAGTAGTATATATATAGGGTTATATATATATGGGTTGGAAAAACCCATGTTTTTAAAAAAGAAAAAAAAAAAACATTGTTTTTTTAAAAGAAACAAGTAAGACTATTGGGTTTTGTTGGTGTTTTTTTGGTGTTTTTTGCTGTCTATTTTGGATGGGTTTTATTAATTGTTGTTTAATGGTTTTAATAGATTTAAAGGCAAAAATGGAAAAATATTGGGAAACTGTTATAAATTTGACGAACGAATACATAGTATTTATTTAAATGTCCAGTAGTAATTTCTTGTGAGATTGCTTGGAAATTTTCTAAAATTGTTCTTGATAACTACCTTTTAAATAACCATTTCAATATCTATTATTTTATTGTTGTTATTATGAGGTTTTTAAGCATGAGCTCATGATAGTAAGATAGTGAAGCTGGATAGTTATAAGACAAAAACTTTATTTGAGAAAAACATATTTTAAAATAGATTTTTTACTGGCAAAAAAAAAAATTCTTATATCTGATTTCATTTTACGTGGAAAAAATTCTGTCACTAAGTTGCGATACTGCCACGACAAGTCACTATATTTTGAACTCTCTTTAAAGGATGACAGATGATTAATAGTTGACGGCAGTCAAAGTAAAATGCCGTCTGGCGTCTATTGCGGCGTGCCTGATATGTGGAACAGAATTCCTCACATCCCACATATGGAGTGTTTATTATGAAGAACTTTTGACATGTTTAAAGGGGTTATGTAGAAATTGATCTAACATGAAGAAAACAAAAAACATAAAATGAAGTTAGTTAGAAAAAATAGAGGCAAGTATTCGAACATACGTTATACATATATATTATAAATGTATATATATTCCATCTCGTATTTAGCTTCGAACATGTGTTAATTGGGGTATTGTGTATTGGTGTATAATTGATTGAGGTATTATAAGGTATGATTATTATATATTATATTGTTCTTACTATGCTATATATAGATATTCTATAATATATAGTTATATATATAATTTATCTCACTAATAATTATTATATGGAAATCACATAAGATATATATTCATGTGCCTTTGGTTGGGCCGCTACTACTTTGATCTGATTGAAATATTGAGGGAGAAAGACCTTATAATCAACATTGCTATAGTGAAATTCATTGTAATAATAGTATATTATTTTTAGAATATTTTATGCTGGTTTTTTTATTAATGGTTTTAGGACATATAGGGTTTTTTTATGTTGGTTTCTCAAATCCATTTGGTTTAAGACCAATTGGTTTAAACCTGGAAGATGCGTTTCTACACTCTATGCTCACCCGTATTTATAGTATTGATAGATTTAGTAGGGTAACCGATAGGTAGGTTTCAACAGACTATATATATAGTAGGTCTTATATATATATACTATAAATATTTATTGTTATATATATTATATATATATACGTATGTAGGAGCTGCGGAGGCTGAGCAAATTGGTTTATTTTCCTGCGTTCCGGTACTTTGGGTCCGAGCTGCCAGCCATTTTTAGAAATGTTACCCCAGCTCCGAGCTCCACTCAAGCATTTTTAAAATGGACACGAACTCCGATTGGCCCGGCATTTTAAAATTGTTTGACTACAACTCCGGCTCCGACCCCTAGTTATAATTTCTTCTCCATATTACAGTCATTGAAATTATTCATTCTGATGACAAATTTTGAGGGTATGATGAAAAGCAGATAGTTTCTAATGACGTCGAAGAGAAGGAAAAGAAAATCAATATGCAAGCGTTTGTTATAGATATCAAATTAGTAATTTTAGAAATATTAGAAAAAGTAAGATATATTTAATTCTTCTTATTAAGAGCAAAGCCATAATAAGACAATTAGACGATGAACTGCCGTAGTATGCAGTTACGGATATATTATATGGCATTTTTAGTGTATTTTTTTCTGTTGTTCGTAAAAAGCAAAGAAAATTTCATATTTTAGGACTTCATGTAAGTTTAAATAAATTTCATAAGATACTAGCCATAATGAGCCTGGACATGAGGTGGTAGGGCGAATAGCTATTTAAACATCTATTGTGAATATAGTAGTTACTAATATTATATTATATATATATATATATATAATAATATATATAATATAGTAATATATATATATATACTATTATATATAGTAGCTATATTATATATATATATATGTATATATATATATAGTATATATATATACTATATAGTATAATAATATATATATCTATTATATAGTACTTACTATATACTAATATATATATATAAGTATTAGTATATATATATTATATTATATATATACTATATATATATGATATATATACATATATATTAATTCACTTTCTCCTAAATTTTAAAATAATTTCACCTTGAAAAGCAGACCATTATGTAATATACATTTATTCAAACAATTGTTCGTTACAAAATAAAACTTCAACAAATTTGATACTCGTTTCAATGTCTTAGATCAAAGTCTGATTTATCTTTTAAAAGAGAAAATGAGCTCAAAAAAAGACCAGAATAAGAGGCAAAGCTGTAATTGGTGCAGAGGCGGCATCTTTGCAAAATAGTTATTTAAACCGTTAACTTTTAACTGTTTAACTTTTTATTGTGTGTATTTTATATATTATTCCATCTAATTAACTTATGTCTAATGATAATTACTTCGGTTGTTCCTAGAAGATATGTTAGCGTTGACATGTCTTGTTACTAGTGATTGTCTTATTTAAGATTGTTTTTAAATCGCTTTTCTGTTGCCCAATTTTTCCCATATTCCTGTCAAAATTGACGTTCTTGCATCTTCATCTGACAAAATTTTACACAGGGAAGGATTCCTGAAACTGCTGAAAACTATCTGACTCCGCACCCAGATTTTGTTTGATAGTGAAATGAAAAATAAATTCTGTTAATATAACAGATTTATTAAAAAATTAAGAGGTATCAGAATTTATGCAACTGGGAAAGATGGTAATGGTTTGTAAAATATTTTTATTTAAAAAGAAACATTCTTTCCCTTCTTTTCATCGAATTTTATTTGTGATTTGCTAAATCCGTTTCTATATAAAAAAAATTCTGCAGTCAAGTCTTCTGATTGAATGTTTTTTGTTGTGCAAAGTACGTGTGTTTTAATAATTCTTCGAGGGTTTTGAATGTTTGTTCCATCGTAGACTGTCGGAGAGCAGAAAAGTTCACGCAGTACCGAGCCATCATACTAGTAGCTATAATTCTTTTAGTTGGCAGAAGCCTTTAGAGCATAAGAATGTCTTTCCCAATCTTGTCCTCTTGACCTAAATTTGCTCTTATTGACTGTTGGAGAGAGAAACTTCCATTAATTTTGGGGATTGTGCTACTTCCATTAATTTGTCTCGCCCTGCTTGTAAGATTTGCTCTATGAATATTGTGGAGACCCATCACGCACTGCTAACTGTAAGTATGAACTCCACATCTGCTTTGTACAATGTTAACGTTAATCGGAAACATAGTCTTTTTCATAGTTTTATCAAAAAGTTCATTCTGAAAACAACTATTCTTCTTCGTTTTGACATTCAATAAAAATCAGTATCACATTTACGAGCTTCCTGTTCCTCATCCCTCAATTGTCCGCTTAATTTAAATTTTTAAAATCGTACCGATCATGTTTGATGGCCGTTATCCGAACTAAGCTAATTAACTTTTCTCTGTGTTATTTCGAAATTCCTTCAGATGTCAGTAACAATTCTTGGATATATTCGCTGAAATGTTGAGAATTTTTTTCTTTTACTGCAAACGTTTTAGAAATATTGTTTTTTATCTTCGTCCACATATATAAATTATTATGAAACAAATATTTAGCTTGTCCATGTGTAAGTCATCCCATTTTTTAAATGCACAAGAAGGGTCCCCTTTATGCAATTTTTAAGGCTTATTTTTTTAAGTTTATTTTTTCTTCTAGAATTATTTTACAAATATTTTCCCCGGTCTAAAGGGACATCCAGTTTCTAAAGCCATGTCTCACACAGTGCTTTAAATCCTGGTCATGCAAAGAAACTAATTGGTCACTATCTTTAACAACCATTATAATCACTTTACATAGACGGAACAAGTTCAACAATTGATAAAAACCAAGTTTATGACAACTAAAACAAGTTTCCACTTTCAGTCTGAGTTTTTGAAATTAAAAAGGTTTATCCTGATTACCTTTAGCTTCACCCTTCTCCTTTTAACAATTGCAGCAATGTCTGGATGATAGCGTTTTAAATGTCGCATTAATTTAAAGGGATCCAATAGATGTATTGTGACGCCATGAGTAACTGGTAGTAAGGTAGACTCTTTTGTGCATGATCGAACTGACTGTTTCCCATCAACTGTGTTAACTATTTTATATTGACAAATGAAAGTATTTTTATCTTCAGAGTGAGTAATACATATTTTCAAGTACATGAGGTGTTTTCTATTTTGGTTTAGTTGACATGATTTTTTCTACAGGATAAAAAACTTAATTAATTAAATTATGCTATAGAAGTACCGAAGCTTTTTTATTATTGAATAATTAAATATACATAAGCAAATTCTTGGAAAAAAAGAGAGAATATATATTATAGTAGTATTATATATATATATATATATATTATACTATTGATATATATATATATATAATATATAATATATATATATTATTATGATATATATATATACTATATATGTATTAGTATATATATTAGGTTGTAGTAGGTTTAGGGTATTATAGGTTGATATTAGTGTAGTATGTAGTTGAGTAGTGTTAGTATGATAGATGGAATCATTTGGGTAATTTGCTGTGATAGTTTTATATTGGGAGGTGACGTCCGCTTTCAATTTATTAAGATATAGTAGTATATATACTAGTTATATATTATATGTTTGTTTTTAGGTGGTGTTATATAGTATTATATTTAGGTAGTTAGTATTATGTATTATTATTATTATTTATGAATATAGATAGTATATAGTATTATTTAGGTATAGGGTTATAGTATGTTATATATAGGTATGTTATAGTATATAGTGTATTAGTAGGGTGGGGGTATAGTTATATTTATATATTGTGTTTATATGTTTAGTTATGTGAGTTATATATATTATATATTGTAGTGATATTTTAGTGATCGCTTGCATAGATGTCGATTTTTTTCGCATGCAGCGGATGCGGATGGGTTTGATTTTTAACATGCCCGCGGGATGCGGATGTTTTTAAATGAATGAGTAGTTATTGATGTTGGATATATTATATATTAGGTTAGTATATATTATTATTATTTATATATTTATTATTTGTAGATGATATGATTATTTGGTGTGTATTATATATGTATGATGATATGAAGTAGGTATATTATGGTGTATCGGTATTAGATGGATGGGGATAGTTATTAACGGCCACAAATCGATATGTATAATTAAGTATATTGGTTTACCTTGAGGGTGCGGTACGGGGGACCCAACTAAATGGTACCCCATCAACCTCTTTTCCTAACCTCCGACCTTTAAAAGAGATTTTACATGGATTATAAATACTTTGTTGCAGCTAGTATTTGAAATTCAATATTGGGAAGGTTGTGGCTTGAGAGGACATCAATTTTTTTTTTTGCCCTCTACTGCCTTTTCTGCTGAGGAGTCTGTTTCTCTTTTTCAAGTCATATATTATTGCCCCATCCCCTACTACACAATAGCATTTGGATCAGGTACGTGGATGTTGGGAGGACAGGCCAGGTAGTGTTCCTTGCGAAGTTTTATGCTTAAGTGTGGGTAAGACATTGTGGCATTTTTGTCTTTATTGATACACTCTAGTTTACGGGAACGTGATAGGATCGTTGCTGATTTGATTTTTTGTATCGTTAGTCGTTTTTTCTTTGGTTAGATAGTGTTCTATAATCATTTGCACTGCGAAATCTTTTGGATAAGCGTGTGTTTCTTCATCACGTACTTGGATTGAAGAAATTGTTTCCAGTGAATCTGTTTTATTGATTTATTTGTAGATAGATTGTTGGTTTTCTGTATATTTCATTTTTTTCATTTTAATGGATGGCTAATTAATTAATGAACTGTTCGGGTTGAAGTTTTCCTTGCAAGTTTACCCAAGCGTGGGTAAACATTTTGCTTAACTTTCCCCAACTGATTGATCTATCATTTGTATCTTAATGCGATTTTCTTGGTTGATAGTGTTTCAATCATTGTGCACTACATCTTTTGGTAATTGGTGTGTGTTCTTTCATCACTACTGGACTGTGAAATTCTTGCGTCATCGTGAGATGTCTGTTATGTTGATTTACTTGTGGAAAGGTGTTGGTTCTGTAGATTTTGTTTTTTTTCCTTTTAACGGGTGGCGATTTAATTAGACTGTTCGGATTGAAGTTTTCAACTGCAACACAAAGTAACGATTTAACTTGTTCTAATATTGTTACAAAAAAACTTCCTTTATAACGGGAATCTAAGTAAGTTGCAATAGTATAAATGGTTTCATTAATTTCCAGCAGAACCAAGCGTTTTTTCTTTTACCTCTAGTTTTAATTACATCTTTCATTCTTTTTAAACCGTCATCAATTTCATTTGAAAATGGTTCAAAATGCTTCCTTAGCGTTGAAATTAATGGTATTACATAAGAGACAGAAGCTGTAGAGGCGCTGATTTTTTTGGTAGTTTCTTCAAATGGTTTCAATAGCTTAATGCAGTGTGATATGTTGTCATTTTCCAAATTAATAAGATTGTTAACTTTGGAATACGAACTGGCGTACGAAGCAAGAACTTCTTTGAGAAATACTTCTTTCCATCATATGAAGTGTACTATTCCAGCGAGTTGGATATGTCCTTTGATAACATTAAGATATGGATATCAAGACGTTTTTGAATTGCCTTCAACTCATTTTACATTTTTTATTTTCTTTTTTCAGATTCATCTTAAGTATTTTTATTATAAATTCTTTATCAAATCTCGACAATAAACATCCGCAGGGCAAAGCGCGGATGCGGATGTTACCTGCATACTAATATATATAGTATATATATATATATATATTATATATATATATATATATATATATATAAATATATATTATATATTATATATATATATATTATATTTATATATATATAGTATATATATATATATATTATATATATTATATAACACCTGCGTATAATAATTAATAATTAACCTTTTTTTTTATTATTTTGTATTTACTAACCGGAGCCCGGAGCAGCATCTTTTTTTGCGGCTCCGACTCCGGCCCCCAGCATTTTAAAATTTTTCGACTGCCGGCTCCAGGTCCCCTAAAATTTCGGCTCCGACTCCGGCCCGGCTCCAGGTCCCCAAAATTCGCTTCCGGCTCTGTCCCTCAAAAGTTTGACTCCGGCTCCCCCAAAACCTTGCGCTCCGGTGCATAACAGGAGTGAAATGGCGGGGTTTTGTTGTAAGGAGGTATGGTTGTAGCCCACCTGGCCAGGGAATGACCCCACATTGAGCGAGATGTATAAGTGAGGTGACCATGCGATTCCGTGAAGCCTAGGGTGGATTTTTCATGACTGCGACGAGTTCTCACTATTTGGTATAAGGGGCGGTAAGGCTGGTTCATTCTTTTTAACTTGCTTCATATTCTTCTACTATTTTTCTGTTTCTGGTGCATGTCGCAACCTTACCTCTGTGTCGGCGTCCTTGGGGTGAGGGTGTTAGGTGAGTGAGTGGTGATTGATTGTGGGGAGTGGTAAATGTTGTGCCGTGGTGACGATGATGTATTGGGGATGATTGGTTGAAAGGATGCTGGAGTTTGGTGAGGAAAAAGCAGATGGTGGTTTGGGAGTTTGGTGAGTAGGATTGTGTTGGTCAAAATCTTTTACATTGAAACAAATGATTGAGAAAATGGAGGTGAGTAGATAGAGGGAGATAATTGTATGTTAGGGTGTGTTTATGGAGTTTGCTAACAGGCCGTATGATGTAGATGTTAAAATAGGAAGTGTTGAGGTGGCGAGGTGTTTGTTGAGTGATATGGTGTTTGGTGTAGGGCTTTCTGAAGTGGGAATCAAAAGTATGTATGTGATCGAGTAAGGTGAAGCGTGTGT
>JABUQX010080806.1:0-2500 GCA_015478945.1 Trachelipus rathkii
TATATATATATATATATTATATATATATATATATAATATATTATATATATACTATATATTATGATATATATATATAATTATATATTATATATATATATATTATAATATATAGCCGGAAGCAAGAACCTCTAGTTACATGGCTTATGTTAAAATATAAATATATATCATATATATATAAATAATATATATATATGATATATAGTATATATATATATATATATATTACTATACTATATATATTATATACTATAATATAAAATATATGTAGTATTATATATAAAAATAATATAATATATATATATATATATGATATATATATATTATATATATATATATATATATATACTATATATATATTATTATATATATATTTATAATGATATTATATATATATAATATATATATATATAGTATAATATTTATATATATAGTTATATGATATATATATATAATATATATATATAGTATTATATATTATACTGTATATTAATATAATATATATATATATATATATATAAATATATAATGTAATATATTATAATATATATATTTATATATAATAATTATATATATATATATATTATATTATAATATATTAAATTAGTATAATACTTATATATATAATATATTTAAATATATATATATGTATATATATATATATATAATATAATTATATATACATAACTACTATATATATATATAATATATATATATAGTATTATAGTACTTATCTATATAGTTATACTATATATATAACACAAAATCTGTAAAAACAAGAGGTGCTTGTTCTGCGGGTGAATCCTCCTTCAAGGATTTTCGCCTTCGGATTTTGCATTTTTCCTACTTCCTACATCTAGATGATGAAGTTACATTACTGCTTCTGTAGAGAATCTGTGAGCAGATTTATGGTAGAAATGAATTTATCTTTCCAAGTCGTCTTTCATCTTCGTGCTATTCTTCTGTCAACCTGTGTCAACTCTAACTTTGTTTTTTCCTCTTCCTATCCTATCGTTTCTTCTGAAGGCACCACTGATGTCCTGGCGCCACTGATGTCCTGGCACACTGATGTCCTGGACCACTGAGGGTCCTGGCACACTGAGTGTCCTGGCACCACTGATGTCCTACCTTCTGTTAAAACAGGATTATTCGTTTAAGCCTTTGCCTTTAATTCCACTTTATGAACAATTTCTGAGCAATTCTTCCTTTCCCACGTCCGTTCAACCTATTTATGCCTGAAATTGTAATTTTGTCTTCAGATGTGATTTCTACTCTCTCTCTCTCTCTCTCTCTCTCTCTCTCTCTCTCTCTCTCTCTCTCTCTCTCTCTCTCTCTCTCTCTCTCTCTCTCTCTCTCTCTCTCTCTCTGAGTTTATCACCTAGAAAGCGTATGGTTATGAAGGTTTTTCGATCTTGGGTTCTACCATAAATGGAAAAGTATATTACCAATAGACTTTTACAAATAGTCATTCTGCTGATCGGAAAGAGGGAACGGGATTCCAGATCTAAGAATACAAGTGAAGGATCAGAGAGGCCATATAAATAGTGCCAGAAGATGCACTTAGAGAAGGTTGGAGTTGTTGGAGAAAAAGCATTAAAATTAAGAAATAAAAGGTTATGGTCAGAAATAAAGTCACATTTGATAGGAACGGAAATAGCGTATTTATAGAGAGAAGGACTAGGTTAATCATAGGTCAAGACATCAAGGGTATTCAAGAATTGGTAGGGGTGATTGGGAATATTTGTAGTTTTCCTAATCAGTTACTTCATATATATATAATTATATTTATATATTATATATATATATGTATTTAATATAATATAATATATATATATATATAATTATATAGATTATATAAATATATCACTATAATATATATACTTATATATATATATGATGCACGAGGAGATGATGTCTTTAATTATTAGCAGATAATATTAATCACCTCAGGTACAACCTATTAATAAAAGAGGGTATAAAAGGTGAATTTTTTTCATTTCTTTATTTAACATCCCTTTTCTTATTTTGATCACAGAATATAATATAATTTTTATATAATCAATGTCAGGTCATCAACAATGCTCAAATAATATTTCCTTTTATTATTTGAATTCCATTAATTCTATAATTGTTAGAACAGTTTGCAGAGTGGGAAGATATTTGCTCCATGATCTCTACTGGAATCTTAATCACCATTCTTTATATTATATTTTAATGATATCAATCAGGATCAACTATCTTTCTTAAATAATAAACTTTTACAAGAGTTTAGTTTTATGGAAATATTAATAATAATCTTTTCACCTTAATTTAATTATTTTACTACAAAATGAAGAAAGCGTAAGGGCGAGGCCCTTAACACGTCTTCCCAGCACTGACGTTGTTGGCTGAAATCTCGATTGCTTATCCGGCTTCGCATTTAAGAAAATGCCAACCGGTAGAAAAGCCAGGCCATCATTGGCATTGTTCTTAAATCAAATAGCAAAACTAGCAGTATTTATGC